>JADANM010006098.1:3812465-3833180 GCA_026213755.1 Eurema hecabe
TCATAATGTAATAAACCAATGATCTCAAACTTACAGCAATTTCTTCTGATAAATTGGACTAAGGACTTTTGGAATTCTCATTATTACTATGATTTATCTAAACATGCTATTACAAATTTTATCCTGTATTACTGTTATATATAAGAGTTTCTTCGAGTTTATATATTTTAGTTTCGGTATTTAGATCTCCTTTCTAAAATACAAAAAGCACTTTAATAACATGAGAAGCAGTGTTGTTTCTATTTAAAAAGAGTAAATGATAATATTATGCCTCTTACACATGATTTCTCCAAAGTTGGCCTACAGACTTGGTTAATCCAGAAAATCTCATTATATTGATAGTTCCGTACTTATAACAGTCTACAACATATTTTGACTGATTACGATTATTTTTCTAAGACATTTTTATTTCAAACCATGAATTATTTAATATGAATTTTTCAATTCAGGTTTTGGATTGGAAATTGGAATTTGGATTTATTTATTTACTTTTGACATTGACATTGATACTATAGTCTATAAATAGTACATACATAGTGCAAATACAGTTCGTTTAAAGTTAAAAAAAATATTTACCCTTACTTAAAAAAATTATCAAGTTTTTGACTACAAGTTTCAAAATATAAAATAATATATTTTATTTTATCTGTTCATTCTGTCTCTATTATCTATCTCTAACGTCTACATTACATAAATTGTCTACGGCAAACTGCAAAGGCGATTTCGTTTGTTTACAAATTGTGCGTTGCGTTGCCTTACTAGTAGTTGCTGGTTACTGCAAAAACATTTATTTATTTACAGATAATAATATCGGGCTTATTATAAAGAATATAAAGATTAAAGACAATTATATAAAAAATGTCACAAAGTAAGCTTAATTTTCATTTTTAATCCTTCATCAAATAACAAATTTAACACTATTTATTTCTATCTATCTATTTGTTTCATTGCAAAGATTCAGAAAAACCATTATCTACCCAAGATGTCTCAGATCCTACGGGCCCTGCTGCACGAAAAGGTGTACTTATTTCTTTTAGAACTGGGAAAACAATGGAAATACCGGAAAAGGACATTGTGAGTTACAACACAACATAACCTATTTCATGCTGAGAAGAGAATTGAGCTATATTAATTTTTAATTATTTCTAGCTTGGGAGATGCCGTTTTGTTGGTGAATTTGAAAAACTAAATCGAATAGGTGAAGGAACATACGGCATAGTATGTAAGTACTTATGATTAGAATAAAATCATATGCTTTATTTTAAAAATATATTTTTTATAATATAGGAGGCACATGAGCACCGAGACACCTGTTGGAAAGTGGTCATTATTACCTCAAACACTCAAGGAGCTTGAAAATTCTGTGGTTCATGGCCAAATGGCTAGTCTATTCTATTTATAAAAAATAACAGTCCTAATTCATTAAATTACAGATAGGGCAAAAGACAAAATGAATGGAAATATAGTAGCGTTGAAGAAAGTAAGAATGGATGTAGAAAAAGATGGACTGCCTTTGAGTGGTCTTCGAGAGATTCAAGTACTAATGGCTTGTAGACATGAGAACATTGTGCAACTGAAAGAGGTTCTTGTTGGAAGGTCACTGGAGAGGTAACTATAGCAGATTTTTAAACTTAATGTTTCTTTTAAATTCACCCAAGAAATTATTGATAAAACTTTATTCCATGGTGTCTAGTCATTGCAATAGAATGCACTATCATAATTATCATTTACAGCATATTCTTATCAATGGAGTATTGTGAACAAGACCTGGCTTCACTACTGGATAATATGTCATCACCCTTTACCGAGTCTCAAGTCAAATGCTTAATGCTCCAAGTACTAAAGGGTTTGAAGTACTTGCACTCAAATTTTATTGTGCATAGAGACTTGAAAGTTTCCAACCTACTTCTCACAGATAAGGGTTGTGTAAAGATAGGTAAGCAATTTCTGTTTTATAAAATAGAAAAAAATTAATATGTAATGTAATAAGGGTCTTCTTCTCAAAGGAAATCATATAAGAAATTATATTCAAGTTATGTTTAGCTTTCTTTTGCTTGAATAGGATATTCAAGTAACAGGTATAGTACGCGTCACGAATGTTTAGCGCTGAATGAAACCTGCGCAGAAGTCAAAAATAAGGTATCGAGGTAGCGGTGCGGCGCGCGCGGCTCGTGATCGTCAGGTGCGCGAGCGTTGATTGGTTGTCCCAGTTGTGTTGTCTTTCTCGCACCAACAAGCGCGATTCTACCGATGCGCAGCTATTCTCGTCAATCGCTAAACATAAATGACGCGTACTATACAGTGTAAACTACTAACATTTGACCTTACTTCTTAATAAAATTACCAAAAATAATAACACAATTTGTCTATTTATATTACAGCTGACTTTGGCTTAGCCCGATGGTTGGGAGCTCCAGCTAGATGTGCAACTCCTCGGGTAGTCACTCTTTGGTACAGAGCACCGGAACTCTTACTGCAATCACCAAAGCAAACTCCAGCTCTTGACATGTGGGCAGCTGGTTGCATTCTGGGTGAACTCTTGGCTAACAAACCTTTGTTGCCAGGAAGAACGGAAATTGAACAGCTTGAATTGATTGTGGATTTGCTAGGTATGTTATTTGTTCTGACAATGGCTTAAGACAAAGATATTGTTTCTTTATTATGACACATGTTAATTTCTAGCCATATATTGTATAGTATATTTATTGTGTAATAGTATTTCAGTAATAATAATAATTATTAGTCTAAATAAAAGAACAATTGATATAGTCACATGATCAAGATCATCAGAATATTTCTCTGTATTTTAATAAAATATCGTCAAACATATACAACAGGAACACCATCAGATGCTATTTGGCCAGAGTTCAGTTCACTGCCAGCTCTTCAGAACTTTACGCTGAAACAGCAGCCATACAATAATCTGAAGCAGCGATTCCCCTGGCTGTCTGCGGCTGGCTTGCGTCTTCTTAACTTCCTGTTCATGTATGATCCCAACAAGAGGGCTACAGCTGAAGAATGCCTGCAGAGCTCATATTTCAAGGAGCAACCATTACGTAAGTTGTTTTTACCTTCTTTTACAGTTTATTGACAGTGTGACATTATCTATCTACATATTTAATGGGCCCCGCTTTCAAGCTAGTGAGTATACATACTGTCTTGACTACATACATTCGACTAGAGTCACAATCTTAGCTTTGCGAATATAACGTATTTCTGACGGCCCTTTCCATCGTATATAGTGTAACTATACTTTTTTGTTTCAATTTATGTATGAGTTGAAAAAAACGGAAAAAATTGTTTTGCACTTGTTGGATTTGTTGTATGTTGAATGTCTATGCAAACAAGTAAGTAAAAATACTACATGTAACGAATTATTTCAGCCTGTGATCCAAAGTTGATGCCAAGTTTCCCTCAGCACAGAAACATGAAAGGCCAACAAAAGGGCAGCTCATCGAATCAGCTGAATATTCCCCTATCGAATCTTAACACGGGCGCCAACGACCAAACTAACAACCTGCCGGCTATTTCCGATCTACTCGGCTCTCTAGTCAAGAAACGACGCTTAGATTAAGCAAAATAAATACTAGCATATAAGAGTTCCAATAAAAATATTTTACGTAAAGGAAAAAATGTTTTATTTTCACATGAACTTACTGACGGCATATGTTAATCTTACAATTTTTATTATGTTAGTCCGAAGATGCTTCCTCATCAGCCGATAGCCCCATTGCTTGACGAAATTTTTGATACTTTTGTACTGTTAATGCATCCATGCTCTTTGTTTTCCCTTTATCTTTCTGAAAGAATAATTAAAGTAATTAAAGAAATAATAATTAAATTGGTGTAATACATAAAAGAGATCCATTGTATAATAAAAATCATAATAATTACAGTATCTCTTTCTTGTTTTTCAATATTTTTGAGGGTGCGAACACACTGGGAACACAAAACAACATCTTCCATATGATTGACTGTTTTCTTACGGTGATGATGCTTTAACCTGGAAGTCATGAGGTTTCGTCTTAAACATGAATAGTGACAATATTGCGTCATACTATATACGTATCATAAATATATATTAAACTGCAAGTAAGTATAGATGTCCTTATAGAGAATGTATGGTTAATAATGTACCTACCGCAAATAGTTATAACACAAAAAGAGGCCAAATATATTAGAAATACAATGTTAAGTAAGTAGAAGCGTAAATAATTACTAGGCGAATTAATCATTCGGCGCAGTCGTAGGATAGGAAAAGGAACTAAGAATGTCTGGGTTTCTAAATACGTACAGCTTTCCACAATAATCGCAGGTCAATTTGTCAGAGCGATGGGTTATGATGTGTGCCCCGAGTTCGCGGTATGTGGGGTAGCGATCGGAACACCGCGGACACAATATCTTGCCCTCCGATCGACCGCCATTGGTCTGGTGTTCCGATAGGTCTTGTGAAGTTTGGAAGTTTTGATGACAACTTGGACACCTGTATCAAAGTTAAACTTGAAATGCAATGCCATTGTCACTAAAGTTATTCGAAACTAACTGCTGTTCATATTAATAATTAATATTAAAAAGTTCAGATCTAAATTAAAGATAAATTACTAACATAAAAATACTTGGCTGCAGATGAAACGCCATGTGTTCAATAATTTTCTTCGGATAAAAGTAATGGAATTTTTTGTCACAACAAGTTACATAGCCAGGGACGCCATGTCTGTCTTTATAATGTTTCATCAATGACCTAAAATTGAATCCTGTTTCATGACAAATGCAACATTCCATCTTATAAAATAGGGTTATTTGTCTATCTAAAGCGGGCCCTTGTTTCGCAGGTCGCCCATCTACTATAACTATGGGGTCCAATACATCATTAGCTACTTCTTCAACTTTTTTAGGCTTCTCGTTGGCTTGCACAGGAGTGTTGGCAGATACGGTGCTATTGAGTAACGATTTTTCTACTTTCTCAGTTTTGGCAAACTCTTCAAGAGGCATCGCTTCTAAATATTTCATTTCCGAGGGCGATTTTTTCTTTGAATGTTTAGTTTTAACCGGTTTGGTATCGCCTTGTTGCAATTCAGTCGCAGGAGGTTTTTGTTTTGGTGGTTCAGCTGGGGCAGCATTAGTAGAATTTGTATTTGTCACGTCTATATTTCCGAGTGAAAGATCACTAATAAGTGGATGGTGTTTGGGTTCAGTTGCCACTTGTTGCAGTTGCGCTTGGGGTTTCTCGTCGACAGCCTTATTTCTATGAAATTCTAAAAATTTTTGTGTTCGCTCTACTTTTACTGCGTAGAGGTGTAAATTACTAATCTGTTGTAAGCAATCATGACATATGGCTTTCGGAAGACTGTCATCTGTATGTATCTGTAACGAGAAAATATTTTATTGTAAGGTGCAACTACGATTTTTTGGTTTAATAATAATTTTAATCTTACGACAATATCGAAGAGCTTTTTTATTTTCCGCTTAACCTCAGCGCTGAGTGGCTTCAGTTTAATGACATCGTTACACAGACACAATCGACATGACAATTCACGAACAATAGTTTTCTCTAAGGATGAAAAATCGTTCATAATAAATTTTTAAAAACAGATTTTGTAAAATGTGTATAAATATATAAATATTATATGGGTTTATTTATATTTTGTTATGCGTCCATGACTTTATGACATAATAATTTTGATAAATTGTGACAATAAATTGATATTAGTCCTCTAAGTTTTCTTTCACTTACTTTTATTTTTTTAAATAAAAATTAATATGACCTACCAGTAAAAGGATATGTCTATACCTACTTAGAGACTATAAAAGCAATTTACACAATAATCCATCTTATAATATCTACGTTTTATTATTTAAGTACAATGAATATGTCCTTCAACCAAAAAGCAATCATTTGAATAGTATTAAGTTTTATATAAGTATAACTATTATTGTAGGTATGATTTTGTGTAAGTACCTACTTCTCTACGTAATTTGAAAACTATTCAAGCAATTACGTACCTACAGAATACAGATCAATGTGCTGCTATCTGTATATTATCTACTTTGAAACTTTGTAGAATACACAATTTCAAAGCGCGGAAAAGCATAATGTCTTTATCGTGACCTAATATTAGTACAGTCGCTTCATATGAGCGAAATTAGTAAATGACACATAAGTGAGATGAATACATTACTTATATGAAATACTATACTAGATGAAAGTATTCGAGGCAAGGTTGAATTTTAGGAAAGATCTTTGGATAATCCGTACCTACTTTTATTTAGGTAAGGCAAATTTGTTTGCTTTAAATAAAAATAAGATAATATGTATATTCATTTTCCTGCAGGCATACATGCAAACTGCAGATTGCTTGTACAATTTGTATATGAACTAAATATGCAAAAGTATATCAGTATTGAATTTATTAACATTTTTTCCAATTCACGTAAAAATAACAAGCCTTGAAAGTGAGTTATTTTTTTTTCAACTATTTTAAAATAGTACTACAATAATACAAACAACTACAAAATTAATTTTGTAACGAAATTGTTTTCTATTTAGGTACGTTATTCTATTGTTTATCCTTCCATATTTGCTCAGGTAGACGTCCAATGTAGAGAGCTTACCGGCAATAAGCAATTGCTCGATCGGTCGTTACTAAACCTTTTGGATAGACGGAAATCTATTCGATGGAAAATGAAAAAGAATATAATGTTAATCGAATTCTTATTTTTGTGTTCCTCTTCTGTGAAACAATTCGAACAATTAAATATCAATAGGTGAGTTATTCATTTCCCAGTTATTTTGACATATTTAAGCTTATTGCTCACCGTTGTTTCCTCACTCTTAATTATAAACATGAAACGTCATGTACAAGACTATGGTAAATTTATTATATACCAGAATCAAACGTAAATCCCTAATACCGTTTCTCGTAATAAAAATAATCCGCGTTGAAAAGAGATTGTGAATGAATGTTCATATTTCAAAAAGCCGCTCAAACTACGGATAAACTAAATACGGGTTGGTTTGTAATGAGGTTTAGGGGATTCCGCGAATCGTGACTATCTTACTTTTCCTTGGATCGCATGAAGTGATTATGCCGGACGGCAGTTGGATTTCAAAACTTTACTCTTGCATACTGCTCGTTTTCTAGGTTTTTAAATAACATAATTTTAATAAAAAAAGTCACATAAATGTAAGAATACCTCTTAATACCTATAATAATGTAAGAACTGGGTCAATTACTTACCTATACCATATTGAATTAACAGTCTTATTGTTAAAAATGTACCCACATGTCCTATATCGCAAGCACAGCACTTATATAATATTAACGTTTTAAACCTAAAATATGATAACTAATATATTAATAATCTATAAAGTTCATACATTTAAAATTATTTTAAAAAACAACAGAACTCCGTGAATAATCATGCTAATGCTGTTCATGAACAACTTGACGATACGAAATGTCTTTCATATTTTTGTTTTACAGTTATTTAACATTAAAGAAGTAAAATATTCCTATAAGATTTTTTGGATTATTGTACGAAAGAACTTGTGTAAACAATGTGGCACGTAAGTTGCGATTATATGATAAGGCAGCCTTTTGTAAAGCCCATTTCTCTTTGACAACGCACGTCTTTATTTGTATGATGAAAGGTCATCGATTCTGACAAGAATTACAACAACGTTGATGGTGATAACTAGACAAACATTTTCCTATTGATGATGTTTAAAAATTATTAACATATCCACAAAGTGTAGGTCGCGTCATTTATGTTTAGCGCTGGACGAGAATAGCTGCGCATCGGTAGAATCGCGCTCGTAATTGACGTATTGGTGCGAGAAAGACAGCACGACTGGAACAACCAATCAACGCTCGCGCACCCGACGATCACGCGCCCCGCGCGCCGCGCCGTTACATCGATCGATACTGTGCAGGTTTCGTTCAGCGTTAAAGATTCATGACGCGACCTATGCTGGTTGCATAGGCACTGACGTATTTTTTAGTAAATAAACACTAAATGCTAACTTTCATACAGAATACGTCATATACCTAAATAACAAAAAATGTTATTAGAGAGATTATTTATATCCGAATTAGAAATTTCGATATAAATAATCTCGCGGTCATATAAATATAATCCCAGTTGAAGCGTTAGACCTGAGAAGTGTAAGAACTACGAAAGACATAAAATTTTCCTATTAACTTGTTAAGTACCATCGCTACTTAAGAAAAAGTACCATACGTGCTTAATAGAGGCTTTATGCTACTTTATGGCTTTTATGCGAGATTAGCATCCCAATTGAGATCGTGCCAAATTAAACGTAAACACGATTAGTTAATCTTTAGTAAAATTTAATTTTCGTGTTTACAATCTTAATAGAGTTGTAAATTTTTCTTAAGGAAATAAATGTATGATATTTTTTTCGACATATATTTAAAATATTTTATGTAAGTATGTATAGTAATAGACAAATGGTAAAATAATAACATTTTTTGGAAGTTTTTAATTTTCAGATAAAGTTAAGACACAAATAAAAATATTTCTGGTTGTTTTATCTTCATTTCTATTGCCGATCTATATCTTAATTAGAAGAAATAAATATATAACAATAAGTTGACAGTTCATAATATACCATCTGTGTTTACGAACATAAATCTTAGAAGACACCTGTACCTACGTTTTTTGTCATAATGTACAAATGTATACCTACCGAGTTTACTGCCGACAGCTGATATCGATGCTTGGGTCTACGGAGAAGCAGAGCTCAAATTTATATTGCTACATGCTGAAATAAATTCACGTTGACGCAGTGGTTAGTGAAACAATATGGGGGCTTTGTTTTACAACCAAAATAAATAAGCTTTGTTGTAAATATGGAAAGTGGATCATGACATATATGTAAAGTTGGATAAGAACTATTAATTTATAAATAGTCCAGGATGGCAGGCTGAAATAGCTAGCTCGTAGCGGGATATTACTAACATTCCACGGTGAATTGGTGTGAAGTAATATCATTTTGGCGGATCGAGTATTTCTAGGATTGCGATAGTCTGTGCGCGGTGATCGCTTACCATTACATATTTATATTTATAAATAAATCTGTTTCCCTTCTTAGTCTCTTGCTTAACTTATTAGTCCGCTAGAATCACGTATTCGTGAAGTTTATAATTTAGTATTAATTATAAGTGTATAAATTAGTAATTCGTTATCACGTTATTAAGTTTGAAAAACATTTTCGTGTGTTTTTTTTGGTAAAGAAATTGAGGTATAACGTACCTACTAATATTTTAATTCTAAACATAAGATGTTTTCTAAAATGAAATTAGTATGTTTCTTGTTACTATATTATGACGGCACTTATTTTTTTAATATGGTTGTTTATATAATGTTTATTTATACTCGTATAGGTATATATGACATTCGTAGAAGCTGTGATTGGTGTCCATAATAATTGGTTTTGTTCGCATCACGATGGCTGATAAAGGCATCTAGATAATGTATTTATTTCTCATGGGAACAGTTTGTTTTATGAACATAGGAACATATTATGAACGAACCGAAGAACATATAATGAAGTGTAGCCAGCGAAATTACTGGGCTAGTGAGTCTTAACATCTGATGACTCAAAGTGGGGAGCGTCGGTGTAGTGCACCCTGTCCGGAGTAGGGCTTTATAGCAAAGTTCCGGGTAGCACTACATTGGCTATGGGCTGGCGTTACTCTTACCACCAGGAGTGCGTCCAGCTCGTCTCCCCTCTTCATATCATAAAAAAAATGAACAAAACATATATAAAAATAGGATTTCGATATGGGAAAATATTTCTTGTAACTTAACCTATTTTTTTATTAAAATTGCAATTAAATAAAAATATATTATAATATATAAAAGTACGTTACCAATGGCAACATATTTTTTATGATCTGTGGTCATCAAGCGACACTATATCGAATGTAGCCTGTTCTTACTCGTGTTCGAGTAAGTATAATTATACATACCTACATTCGACCAATTTATAATAGTAAGTATACGAATACACTATACATAGTGTATGAACCGATTCGTAGTAACAAATGAATGAGTATTATACTTGGGTAATATATTATTACTAAATTAAAAAAAACTATAGGTATATCCAGAAATAATTGTATGAGCGAGAGTCTCAGCAGGAGTCTCTCCAGATGGTAAGAATGGATGGTATCACTTCCAACCCAAAAAAGGCGCAAAGCTAAGTGCATCACGAATACATAAATGCCTTTATGTAAAGGGGAAAGGAAAGATTGACATCTCTTATGAGATGACACTACTTGACGTCGGTTATTGTGAGAGATACCACTAAATAAAGGTAAATCTTATCTTAATATGTATATATAAATCTCGTGTCACAATGATTGTCCTCAATGGACTCCTAAACCACTTAACCGATTATAATAAAATTTGCACACCATGTGCAGTTTGATCCAGCTTAAAAGATAGGATAGCTTACATCCCGGTATTGCCCCGGGAACGGAATTACGCGGGTAAAACTGCGGGACACAGCTAGTATATTTATATAGCTTAAATAATTTCAAATAGCTTATATTAGACATCCATGTATAAGCCGCTATTGCATATGCTATCGGTTCTAGTAACCGATGTGAGTGGCTTGTGGAATTTAATTTAACAGTGTGGTAGCTTCAACCTACGTAACTTATAATTTGTCTTTACTAAGACAATAATTAAACGCCCACGACGTATTGAAACTCGATCAATAAAATGTTTACATGAAATAATAGACTCCCTGTGGTAAAGTGAGTCTGTGTATGTCAATAGCCGTTTTGTGGATCAAGTATGTGCCTATTTGTGTTTGGGCTGGGTTATGAAATCTGGCAATTAGTACCGAGGTAAAGGTGATAGGGGCTATAAAGCGTCCGATTGCCGCAAACTCTTACTGGTCTAGCCAAGGCGATATAAGTCAATGTCAGAGAATAAACAACACGATTCAAAAGTCTTTATATGTAATCTACATACAAACTTTTATTATTTATCTACCGAATCGTGAAGCAGAGAAGATACGGCATGAAACTGATAGTTGCTCTTTTAAATTTGATAGTAATTAACAACATTAGCATTTGCATATTAAAAAGTAGAACAATTGTTATAACATGATTAACAACTAGAATAGATTAAAATTTACATTCTACATGTTTACACATATATGTCAAATATCAAATCGTCGACAAAATGTCCTTACCAATTAATAATTCTAGTTACACAGTATCTCCATGGCATGAAACGTTAGAAAATGTATTAGCAGACTTCACCCGAGGCATTTGTAATTGACTATGTTATGTTCACACTCAGGTAGATGTTTCACTAGAAAGCACACCACGAAATACGTTTTCGGGCACTAAATTTATATATGGAAGATTTAGAGAGCCGTTCTTTAAATTTTACTGTTCATAGATATGTTATTAATTTATACCTACTTACTACTTGTACTAATGTATCACGCGAAACTAATTGATCGTTTTAATAGAACGGTTGCCATACTATTAAAGCTTTTAAGCTTGTTAAGCAGTCAGCCCATAGGTAGGTACAACAAATTAAAGGAATCCTTGCTAAACCCACATACGAGACACTTAATTGGAAATCGACTTATGTTAAGTGAATTCAATGAATTGCTAATTAAATTTATTCTTTATTTTTTTAACGAATGCTTATTATTAATATAATTTTAGTTTAAGATGATTTATCCAAGAATATAAGTATCTTTACTTAAGTTCAATGTGTACTTTCGTTTAGAGTTTATTCTATACTAATATTATAAACAAGTAAAGTGTGTGTGTTTTTTTATATTGTAATTACCCCTTACAATTTAACAAACACACACACTCGGGATCAACTGAACCGATTTTAAAAATTCTTTCACCAATAGAAAGCCACATTATTGCTGAGTGTCAAAGGCTATATAAAAAAAAGATTGTTTGCATTATGACCGACGAAGTGGGCAGGGATCCGCTAGGTCCGCTAGTACCTTATAACACTGTATTTGCTATTCTCTATACGTCCATATTTATATTGAAGTAACGATTTATACAACCTAGCCTTGTTCGACCATTTAAATCCGGGACCCGATAAATCGGTAAGTGGCTTGTTGGTGCGCTTCGTCGATTCATGAAATCGCGTAGTTCGTCTTGTACTTCGCAAGCTTGCCAGCGATTTTTTTGTATTTATACTAAAACTTAATTTATAATGAATGAAAATAAAACTTTTTCACCTACTCTTTCTTTGTTTATTTAAACCCTGGTAGTCTGACACAACTCACTGGCCACCATTAACATGTAAAAAAAGTTCTAACGATAATCTTTCAAACTTAACTTATAAATTTTCCATGTTTTTTAGGACTGATTATATTGAAGTATAATTTTTAATAAAAGATTTTCAATCACCACGTACTTCTAACAAAATAAGTAACTTATTTTTTTATGTATTTTAATAGATTTTCGTAGACCCTTTAGCCCGTAGGCCATAGATACAGAGAATAGACTATAGAGATGTCCGCCCGGCTTCAATCACTCAGTGTGACGGTTGCCGTGTCGGTCGTCGCGCGCGTTTTCGCCACCAACTTTCACCTCGTTAAGCGCGTTTTACGAACCCATAAACTATTTATTACTCAAAATATGTTCTGCTAATACTTTTTTCAGTCTTTATTACGTATTGTTTGCATTTTTATAACGATTAGTAATCTGTGTCGTTTGTTTATTATCATTCAGTGTAAACGTCTATTAAGTTTGTAAATTAACTAAATGTGATTGATTGAACTTGTTCCAACTTTTAATAAGTAATCAATTTGTTGCTGTGATCATGTCGCAGAGAATAACAATATATACTTGGATTTTTGCAGTTTTGCTAACACGAGGTATGAATATTTTTTTCTTATAAGTCTTGTTTATAAGTGTATCATAAAGTGCGCCAAATATTGTAATATGAAGAATTATTTTTTTTAATTATTGTAAGTGATTTTTTTTATTATTTTAATAACAAAATAAAGTGACAAATCTGGCTTTTGAATTATCCCTTTTTGATTAGAAAAAAGATGAAGATAAAACGTTCTCGTATTTCGATCCCCAAGGAGATCAAGTGTTGCGCTAAAACAATATTTAACGATTTTTTCCTGGAACGGCTGATGTCGCCTTTTAGAAATATAATATACTTTTACCAGCCTACTATCTAAAAATTATGAATATCTCATCTTTACTTTATTGATTGTTACGAGTTATATTGTTATGTTTAAAGAAGGTCCTTAAATCATTTTCCTGTTCAAAAAAAGCTCCTAATAAAAAATAAACAGTGGACAAAGATTCATGAAGCTGCTAACATACATGAAGGTAATATTTTGGTTAGCTATGAAACATTGAGAGCTATTGTTGTGAGGTTTGACTCACATATTTTACTCCATACGTGTTGTGAATCCATATTTAAAGGACGAATCTTGTCCAAATCTGCTAAAATACTTTTGTTATGCATGGCTTCATTGACTAAATCTATTTAAAGTTGAATTTTCTATACAAAACGCCTACAAATACTTTTGAAAGATAGCCAAATTTCTCGTAGGTACTAAACCTAATACAAGTTAATATACTTGAAACATTGCTTGAAAGTACGGTAGGCGTCTAATACGCAAATAAATATGTGTTCAACCGTCCACGTTCCATTTGAAAATAAATGAACATCAACTTTATTTTTACATTTCCTCTGCAAAAAAGGTGCATATAAAAACCAGACCAGGTCCGTCTATTAAAGTATAAGGGTCATATCAAGGTGCATGTTCAAAGAACTCTTTGTACCATGAGCGCGAGACGCTTTGTGGATTCTAAGTTGTTTGTCAGAACTTACTTCGGCTATTAAGATTTCCTTTGTTAGAATTTTTAATTTTACCAGCGATTTAAGCAATGAAATAAGCATATATACTGGGTCTAGAAGTTACAAATGTGTTGAAGTGGTTTCTTATTATATTTCTTAGATGCAGCGAGACAGTTTATTGTAGAATCCGTTTATTTTACATTAACTGACACTACATTTATCATGTTAAAAGATGTGCTTTTTGTGTTACATTTGAATATATTTACTATAAAAGCTAATACGTATAAAATGTCGTACTATTT
Source organism: Eurema hecabe (assembly GCA_026213755.1). Taxonomy (NCBI): domain Eukaryota; kingdom Metazoa; phylum Arthropoda; class Insecta; order Lepidoptera; family Pieridae; genus Terias; species Terias hecabe. Next base: position 3,826,610 of record JADANM010006098.1, read on the forward strand.
CTCTTAAAAGCTGTCATGAAAGTTATGATGATAATATTCGCGGTTATATATCTTATCTATTTATTGGTAACTAACGCCAATGGGCGATTGCATTTGAAGGAAATTTATATCTCGGACTAACAATATCCCACTATTTCGCATGACCAACCCAAACCACTTATCGTCGCATTGTCAGATACCCTTCTGAACATGATCGTATTATGCAAAATTATTCAGCCCTTCTGATATCCTTGGAGGCAGTCCCGTGACTTGTCCAGCATCGGACTGAATGAGGCTGAAATGCAGACGTAAAAATAATTTCTCAAACCTGACAGATAAACGTTAAAGAAACTAATTACGCACTTCTATTTTATACTTTGAAATTGAAAGCTTAATCAACGTCAATTTGTACACAAGTCAGGTGTTTAATAAACTTTTTATTATAATCGAATGGCTCCAATACGACACAAACCCTGCTTTTAAATTGTTGAAATTGTTTGTTACTTATCGTGTACAGAAATTATTAATTACTTTTGTACTATAATTACAACAAAAGAAGAAGAATTAAAGAAAGAAAATCATTTATTGTACAACTTATCAATGTTGTAATGATGGATGGTGAATTAAGGTTCTATTTTCCACCCCTTTCATTTTATCATTGAAAGCAGAGCATTTGCAAATACTTAATAGAAGAGGTAATTTCTCAATCTATCGAATGTTTGCTAGTCGATTGTTGGGAAGCGGTTTGGTTTTTAATTACTTTCTGTGAAAATACCAAGTGGTCTGGGCAAGGTCGGCCGGGATTTTCTTCCAACGAAACAAAACCTCGTATCTTTTCAAACTGTTGTAAAACTTGTAATGACAATGTAAATGTCTCCAGTACCATTTAAACAACAAATTTTCTAAAGCTTCTTACTAATTCTGAATCTTTTAAATTGACGACAATAGGTATGAAATACAGAAAATAATTTCACGAGAAAATGCTTATTTTGCTTTGAATTTAATATATTCGTCTGTAGGTAGGCGTCCGTGGATAAATGCCGCTTGAATGGCTACCTATAAAATATCCTGACTTGAAAAGCATGTGTCTAATACTTAAATACTTATGTGTGTTATTAAAGTTTTATTCTCTATTGTTAAAACGAGAATTCTGAAGATTTATGAATCTTACATTTGTATTCTTAAGAAGCTTTGTAATAGTGAAAATAAATGCGTCGCCAACATTTAATATCCCATATTAAATTCCTCATATTTTTTCTATTATTGGTTCGTTCTTTCGTCTACTATGATTGCGTTATCGAGAACTTTGATTCGTTTTTTAACAAACTCATTTCTAGTTAAAAAAATTACTTTTACTTTTTATTTCATTTCTTCAATGGATTAAGCTCATAAGATCTTTGATCTTGGTATTAATTAAAATTTCAAACGATTCTCTCACGTTCTTCTGATCATTCTACATTCATCTATCTATACTTCTATACTAATATTATAAAGAAGTAATGTTTGTGTGTTAGTTAAATTGTAAGGGGTAATCTCGGGATCTACAGAACCGATTTTAAAAATTCTTTCACCAATAGAAAGCCACATTTTTTCTGAGTATTATGGGCTATATAAAAAAGGATTTTTAACATTCATCATCATCATCATCATCTCAGCCTTTTCCTAACCACTGCTGGACGTAGGCCTCATTATCAACATTATGCTCAACGAAGTGGGCACGGGTCTGTCAGTCTGTCAGTGGGCATATCATTCACTCTACAATATTAAGTACCTTATCGTTGTTCCTCTAAAACCCGAAAAAAATAGTCGATAAACCGTTTAGGTGTTACATAACTACTATTCATACTTCATTAGGCTAATAGCCGTTTTAGATCTCACTTGTTTTAAATGTTACATTTACTAAAATATGAATTTCAATAATAACGTCGTGTATGATGGTATTCCTACATTTTGATCATATAATTTTTGTTCAAGAATCAATGTTGGTACGTCAATGTCTATTGCAATAGTAAGCAATAATATTGCAATAATTCTTTCTTTGGTCTCTCTGTTCGTTTCATTCTCTGAACTTTTTAAATCAAACGGAGTTATTAAAATGTATTCTTTTATGCAGACGTTACTCAGCTAGATGCACCTTACAGGGTCAGCTATTTTAATCACGGATTAGGTTCTGAATGTAAGAGAAAAAAATTATACTAAGATACTTTGTTGAGAAATATTAATATAAGAAATAACAGCTAGTTTTATTTTGAAGTTTAAATCGATTGAACCGTATTCAGTACTGAATAAAAGGATAATAGCTGAGAACGTTTCAACACCATTTTCACTGGCTAACCGCGAATTTAAAGGGTTTGATGAACGACATGTCACGTGGGGTCCTGTTAAAATATGAGACGTCATACATTGCGGTAAACATCGTAAAAATGTGAGCACGGTTACAAAAATTTTAACAAAGGGTGAGAGTATCGTATCTCTTTAAAAATATGACTTGCCTTTCCGCCCTTCCCCAAGGATATCAGGTTGCTGATAATTTTGTTTTTTTAGAGTACAACGATATTATGGAAGGTAAATCATTTGTATTTTTTATGTATCAATATAGACTTAGTTTACTGTAAAAGTCGTATTTCTAGTTTATTTTATTTATATAATTATAATAATGAAGTCTGTAATAATTATAATAATACAATATACTTATCAAAATTTATTTAAAAATATTAAAACGAACGTACAGTTACTTCTACTATAAATAATTATAATTAAATAAGGCGTGTGAATATCCTTATGGAATATAAAATATATTTTTTAAATAGAGCGTGTGGAGATTCTTATATTTTAATATTTTTGTTCGCAGGAGCTTTGTGTTGTGACGATGAGTACCAGTTGGTGCGACAACTCATGGATAGATACGATCCCTCGGTACGACCCGTGGAGAACTCCTCACATCCTTTAGTAGTCACTTTTGGGGTCTCCCTACATCACATAATAGATGTGGTAAGATCCTTTCAACTTTCTATTATATCTACAGCTTCCCGCATAATCATAGTTTAAAGTCACTAACGGCCAAATACTCATACGCAAATTAAATTTAAGCACGTCTTAGGACTCGTAATTATGCCAGAATTGTATGGCGAACTGTGAAATCGGACCGGTTTAAGTTGTACTTAAATTTAAGTTGCGTTTCATTATTCCGGCATAAGAGTTTTTCCTTAGTAACCTTTATTACCTATGACTTTCGCCTTTCGAGAAAGTACAATAATCAAAACAATAATAAATTTTGTACCATACCTGATGCTTTGAAAGTAAGGATTACAAAAACACTATCAAACCTAATATGTATCTCGAGAATAGGTATAGTAATTTCGAGAATAGAAATTATGTATAGATAATAAAAAAAATCGGACAATTAACTTTCAGAATTTCCTCATTCAGAGTAGTTGCACGTGGCTTTAATAACTTTACGGAACACAGAATCCATTATCTAAGTAGTTTTATGCCCCCACATCCCACAATTGTTATTTCATTTAGCGGAGTTGGAGCTTAACTATTTATTTATAAAAAGTTTTCATATTACAATAATGGGAATTACTACAAAATATAAAACAGTTGCTTTCCTATACTAGTTTGTCCTTAATGAATGATTAATCTTTTAAAACTTCCACCACATTTGATGCGTTTTTATAGATACAGTGATATAATACAAATGCGCGTTAAAAATTTAACATATAACCAACATTCATAAAAAATGATCATAAGATGCTAAAATATCTATTTACGAAGTTACGCGAGATCTTGCTCATTTATCATCTTTTAAATCCGTTTACTATTCTAATAGCTCTTCATCTTATTTTAAAATTAACTTGACAGATTTATTCAGCATTTCCCTAGACTTACTGCTTTAAAAATGAATCCTTTTAAACAATTTTTACTTCGCTATTTGTCAACGTTAAAGTCAAATATAATATGTATTATTGTACAACACTTGTATCGTCATTGTATCACAAAACAATTAATTAGTACCGATTCGGAAAGCAGTTTCTACAGGATAAACCAGCAAGAAATGATGTCAGAAATATTATTTCTACTTAATCTATCTGTCCGGAAAAACACTAGCTGTTACGAGTAATATCCACTACTGTATACCTATCGTACTAATATTATTTAAACGCGAAATTTTATGATGTATGTTTGTCGCTTTTTTGTCTAACGTGAAATTAAATTAAACCAGGTAAATTTTACCATGGATTTAAAAAAATGGACACATTTTGTCCCGGCGTTACCACGGGAACTAATTCGATGACCCTAAAAAAATAACTTCACAATATATAGTGGTAACTTACCAACTTAAATGTAAGGGGTTATTCAAATCTGTCACTACGGGAACTGTGATTTATGACTATCATACTACTGCTCTATAACAAGGTTAGAAAACTCGTCCGTAGGTTGTTTGTATTAGCTTTGAATTATTATTTGCGTTATTATTTTATCTGGCATTATTTAATAAATGGAATATTACTACACAATTCAGCCACTACTTAAGTATTTTATACTTAAGTAGCAGATAGACTAAACTTTGACCGTGTAGATATGTAGTTATTTATAGTGAAACTTTTAATCCTCTCTCACCTTCGGTAGCACTTGTGTGGTCCAAATATTGGGTCGCCTTCTAATAATTTCGACCAAAACTTTATAGTGTTGTCCAAATATTTTAAAATATCAATGATTTTAAGACTTCATGCATACTCAGATAACTATTGAATCCTTCCCAATCGATGTTTTTAAACTAAGAATCTTTCAGGAAAAGAGCGTACCTTTCCCCAAAAAGTCTACGCGATGCTCATGTGCGACGCTGACAAATTGACATCAGTAATTGACACGCCAGGTCATTCCATATCATAATTATTAAAATAAAAAACCGTAATATTAAAATTAACTCCAAAGAGGACAGTATACCTTCCATTGGTACAACCCTTTCTAAAAAAACCCGTCAAATAACACTATCCGGCTAAGAGCATGTACTGTATAAACCTGCCTAGTTTCGTTCGCAAAAAATAACATTAAGTTACACGGGCTCCAATACTTGTAATTCAATCTTACCTCAGAACAAGATTACCGACCAAATTAAGTCGCGACATGCTTAATTCACATTAAATACCTCAAATCACGCTTACAAAACGGCGCTGTAGAGTAATTTCTGTCAACGAATAAATTAATTACCCTCCAATTTGGTATACATTCTACAGTTCATTTGAATGCGCGCTTATTTCATTACTCGGTGTAGTGGTGGTTGGTAAAATATTTGATACTATTGAAATTCCGATTAATAGATCTCACTCCAAAACGCTTAAGCTTAAAATATATAATCATTTAAAATATTATGTGATAAAATTTTAAATGAAAGTATTTAGCGATGTATGGACATAATAACTCTTCCACGCTAAAACTACTAATTAGAATTGGGCAAAATTTTGCTACGCAGGAAGATTTTTTTTATATGGAAAAGCGGGCAAACGTGCAGGACTGATCGTAGTTGACCACCTCCGCCTATAAGAATTCGTGAGGATGTCACGATCCTGTTGGCGGCCTTCATTTATGTAGTTAACTTATATAACAAAAGAAATATGATTTCATTCTGGTGTAGCAAAGGGAGCAAAAACTTCGCGAGCACCACCGCAGTCCAAAACAAAATGATCCGTAATCCGATTTTGTAATTGGAAGAAATTCTGTAATTGAAACAGATTAATTTTGTTCTTCTTAACTCTCCTTCTATTTGTTATACTTCGAACACGAAGTTCAATTCTTTTAATAGAGTTTATGTAAATTATTTTTACATTCATCCCGAAAGTATTCACGGTACGAGTTATAAAATAAAGCTTGGATACCTCAGATTTGTTCAGATTAAACAATGAACGCTTTGCCCACATTTGTATTCATTATTTGTTCCTGTCGAAATGTAAATGAGCAAGTCTACGTGTATACGACTAGGCTTCATGATATGTACAGCTGACTACAACATTACAACAAACAACATATCACTCCTGAACACAAAACATACTCTTATAAAGAGTGACCCTTGATGAATCTTAAATCTACTTTTCTTAATATTGTTGTTCACTTCATATTTAATTAATCTATAAATCTAAGGTTAAACTTTATAGTACCTAAGCAATTTCGGTAAAATTCCAAACTGACAAAGACTAATTCTATGAACTAGTACGATAAATCTTCCTAGAATAATTATATTCAATAAATAATCCAGAGTGATCACAAATGAATTTTACTCTTTAAATTTTATCGAAACAAAGGCCTGTAGGTATTTCTCAAGGACAAATATAATATTATATAAATACCTATATATTTCCAAAAATATACGAAATACCCCAGTCAATTTATTTAGGTAAAAATTATTCAGGCAATTTATCTTCATCAAATCTGTCAGCAGTTTTGTGTTAAGACATATCTTAAATTACTCTTTAAGGTGAATAATAACTACCGAGATTGTAACCTAATGTACAACTAATTTATTTTTGATTACGAAATATATTTCTATGAAAATAATAATTAATTCATAGCTAACCATGAACAATTAAGAAAA
>JADANM010006098.1:3841877-3867639 GCA_026213755.1 Eurema hecabe
ATACATAATCAGTTTTATTTATTTTCCTATGATCGTGGGCAACTGAGAAGATGGTGACCACGTTGTCCTATGGTCCTTTTCCATTAAAGCTTGTTATATAATATTACTGTTGACCTATCTACTAGTGTTATGTTCATATTCCGAGCATACGTGTTATATCGCAATATAAGTCCAGTATTTTTGTGGCAGCTCTTCTTGTATTCTACGTGCCGTCGGAGTCAGGTGAAAAAGTGACATTGGGCATAAGTGCTTTATTGTCTATGACTGTTTTCTTAATGACGATTCGGGATACGCTACCGCCAACTGAGAAAACTCCTTTAATCAGTAAGTATTAATAATATTTCGTGTTTAAATTCGTAACAAGATTACGTTTTGATTTTACTAGTTTTGCCTTAAGTTAAATAAGAATCCTAATGCCAAACTTATGTTGCTATACTCTCTATTAATTTTAATTTAGGTATATTAAAATAAAAACTTTAGAAAAGTATGTAGGAATAAGTTTCTAAGTCATAACCATGAAATCATACAGCCATCATTAATATTTCAGATTATATTGTTATTTAATATAACCCAAATATTGCTGATTTTTTGTTGGAAATATTGTATTAATATGATAATCCTGCCAATTTAGAAAGCTATTCACATATTGGTGTCTTGTCATCAGGTCTGTACTATGGAGTAAGCACATGTCTGGTTTCCTTTTCAGCGTCCCTCTCCGTTGTAACGTTGAATATATCATACAGGCAAGATTTTGTTTACGTAGATTGGATTAGTTTACCAGCTGTTACATTGGTCTCGAATGTTCTATGTAGCTATACAGTTTAAATTCAAACAATCTATCGTCAATATTGCGGAGCTAAAATAAAAAAAAATACTAGTCTACCTAAAACTTAACGTAAGGTCAGCGTCTAGAAAATTCTTGAGAAAATGCAAGGAGAATTTAATTTGTTTGCGAATAAATCGGTTAAAAATATTTTTAGTAAAACCTTTTTTTTTTTTCAAGCTATCAAAGCCTTTGATAGCGGAGCTGGCAATCGACAATGCATGTTAGACAGATTTGCTTTTAAAAATCTTTTACTTTTTGAACTGATATAAAAAATTGGCGGACTGATTTATGATTTGGGTTTTGGTGGGAATCGTGCGGCGTCTATATGTGGTCTCGATTGAATATTCCTTTTTTGGTGCATAAAGTGACTTAATGTATGATTGTGATAGTGTATCATGCAGTAAACTAGCTAATAAGTGTCCAAGAAATGAAGAATTCATTTGAGAGCGCTTAGTAGCGCCGTTCCGATTGCTCCAAGATTCATCGAAGTTCTTCGTAAAGTTCACTATCACTTTACGAAGGGCAGAAAGAAACGACTAACTGACTCGACTAAAGACGATTTGATGACGATTTTACTTGACTCAGACTTTTATCTTGACCACGTTGCCTGTTATTACATATTATTATTTACATTGACATTGGCAAATAGCTAAACGCTAATGCCATAATATAAGAAAGAAGAAGAAGATTTATGATTTCAAAATTAAGAGTTACCCTCAAATATTATTTACGTTAAAGTTGAAAGAAAGCTGTTTGTTACTGTTTCACGCAAAAACTATACGAGTCTACTCCTAAACAGTACTTATACGATACTTCCAATTTTGACTTAAAAAAAATCGTATGTCAACCGTTTATTCCTTTAAGAAAGGAAAAGCTTTATAGCGGAATATTTATAGCTTTATGGCGGATAGAAAAGTATTATAGCGGAGGTCCTCCAAAAATGTATCCGATAATAGTGTTTGTACATAGTAGTGTTGTTCGTAGAGGAGTGAGAGGGCAGCCCGTGCCGGCTGCGGTGCGCGAGCTCGTGCTGCAGCGGCTGGCAAGACTGCTCTGCATCAACTTCGACACTGACGCTACGAAGGTATCTTTTTTTAATAATATAAAGAGGGGAGACGAGCTGGACGCACTCCTGATGTTAGTAACGCCAGCCCATAGCCAATGCAGTGCTGCCCGGAACTTTGCTATATAGCCCAACTCCGGGCAGAGGTGCACTACACCGACGCTCTCAAACGCGACTCAAAGTGGGTTTGAGTCATCAGATGTTAAGACTCATTAGCCTAAATTTCTAAATTTCTCTCCTCATAACAATACTACCTTTAATCCATTTTTTCGAAAAAATAAAAAAAAAAATAATGTTTCTCGTATCGGTAATCTAACTTGAACCTAATGACAATTTACGTATTGAAGGCTCGTTAAATATATACAAATTTAAGTATTTATGTTCTCATAATATAAGACATAACGACCCTTTTTATAAATTACCTTAGTAAAATTCATTTATAGTCTTATCTTGTTTTTTTTTTAAAAACCACGTAAAATTCACGTGAGAGTGCAAGATTATTTTTTTGTGTTTTGTATAGGGTGTCCTAAAATACGCAAAACCTTGTTTAGATACCAACTTCCCACAATATAATTATTTGGATATCTGTAATAGCCTGATGCAAAGTATATTGTGCTTGCTGGGTTAAATAAATATCGTTATATTTTTTTTTATGGAAATAATCTTAAGACTACGTATATTTAAAACTATTGTATCGAAATCCGAACCACAAGTACGCGATGAAAGCTTTCATCTTCATTTAAAAATGGATGCCGAGCTATTTTGAGATCTAGGGAAAACTAGGGAAAAGAAAACGGAACATAAAATATTGTCTGTTTGCTTCATAATAAAACGAACATTTATTTTATTATTTATAAGCGAGCTTGGTATACATTCATAAAAAAATGACTAAAGAAAATTAGATTACTATTTAAAAGGGTATCGTCGAAGTTCCGAAATAAGAAATAATGCAAATTTCCGAGAAAAGTTGAAAATTGAAAAATTTATCGAAATAACCTGCAAACTCAATTAAAAATTTAAATAGCGGCACAATCTAGGTGTAACCATAGATCAAATTTTATCTTGAAATTTTAATTTGAATTTTGTATTTTTTGTATTAATTGCTTGCCTTGCGTAATGACCCATTAAAAATGATATAAAGGAAAGATTAATTTTATCATAAGAGTGTAAGGGTTAAGCAAATCGATACTTAGTACAACATATAAACATATTAAGAAGTATTTATATACCGCTTGAAATCTAACTAATACTTTCCAATCGTAACATTTTGAATGCCCACAAATAGCTACATGTCTTAATTTGAAAATAATTTTCGAGCTTTGGAAATTTCTTACGAAAGTTTCGAAACATTCACACCGTTTGATGCTATGATCCGTAAAATGAACAAAATTATATCCATCTAGTGTTCCTCCTTCGGCAGCCAGTTTGTATTACAGTTCAAACAATGGCTTTCCCATCTCGAACGCAATCACTTAGGTCAAGGATAAATATAACGCCTTATTCACAGCTGTTAGGGCTTATATAATAAAATAAGCTTCGCAAATATTATATTTATTAAAAAATACTCCAAATATACGTAATAATTTTTCAGTCTTAATGAATTACTTCGGTTCTACATTTAAAAAATTAACAATGAGTTTCTCTCAAGTCTATGGTTAAATACTAATACTGTAGATTTAATTCCATGATTAATTACTATATGGTATAGCATATAAAGTTAAATAATCGTTTGTTTCTGATGTCATATTCATAGCTAAGAATCGATTGTTTTACAAAACAATTGTATTTGACTGATACCTCTCTCATATAATTTTTATTTGCTTAAAAATGCATTTGATTTTTTTATAAAATGAACGAGACAATAGACTAGACCTATAGTTCAGTATATATATATATACATACATATATAGTAGATTATAGTCTAGAATTTGTGTATCAGTCGGACAGTGCTCTGGTGGGTGGCGGCGGCGTGCAGGTGAACCCGCGCACCGGGTCGCGGCTCAAGACCGAGGTCAACTGCGACGGGACAGCGCCGCCCTCGTCTCCGCGCTTCTCACGACACAACCACAATCACCTGAGTAAGCGACATTGTATCATCTACTAGTTATAGGTCGCGTCACGGGTGTTTAGCGCTGGACGAGAATAGCTGCGCATCGGTAGAATCGCGCTCGTAATTAACGTATTGGTGCGAGAAAGACAACACGACTGGGGAATCAATCAACGCTCGCGCACCCGCCCCCTTGATACCTTATTTTTGACTTCTGCGCAGGTTTCGTTCAGCGCTAACGATTCGTGACGCTACTGATACCCGCACGGGTTCGCTCACGTATAATGATGTAAGCTATCCTATCTTTAAAGTTGGATCAAACTGTAAACAAGTTGAATTGAAAATGGCTTCAGTAGTTTAGGAGTCAATCGCGTATAACTAACGTGACGCGTAATTTATATATATTAAGATATACATATACAGTCAACAGAACAAAAACAAAAACAAAATTAAAATCTCCTGATAATTTAGGTTTTTTATATGTAATGAAGTAAATAATTAAATAAGAAACGGAGTTACTTCTCTTAAATTTCTGTGGGAGGGGTGGTACCAGCAACGCCCTGGGCCACAGAATTCCCACATAAAATGAGCGACCCTGCCTTATTCGGCCTAACGGCGTAGCTTTAAAAGGCCGGCAACACACTCGTGACAACGCGAGTACTCATGAGCGGCGCTGATCACTTCACATCAGGTGACGCGCCTGCTCGTTTGCCCCCTATCATCTTAAAACAAAACTAAACAAATTATACTATGATAAGTTTAAAATTAGTATTATATTCATAAGACGAACGTAAGCAGAATAACAAAATATTATTTCATTTAATTTGCATATTTTGACAGGAAACTTTCTACAGAAAATGCTTTACAGTGATGCATTTATCAGTGCACTACTTACTACAATACTGCAATTCATTTTAAATGTCGTTGCATACTTCCCTCGCTTTGATAAATTGAATTTCTATTTGTTAAGATATCGAGTAGTATATCATTTGTATCGTCTACCATTGTTTTGCAATTGTCTTAAGCGGGAAAATAACATTAATTAGCTGTGCACTTTCAGTTTGTGCCTTGTTAATAGATATTTTGTACCATTTTCATATTGAATGTTTTAATTCAAAGGTTAAATTAAATGTGAACGATTTTTTTTTATATTTACCTGTACAACCTATTATATATTTCCTAAATAAATACTTATGCATTTAATAAATACAAAAATTGGCATATAAACCTTTTTAATTCAAACCGAATTTTCATTTTATACAAAATAGGGTAAACAAGCAAGCGCCACGTGATCAGAAGTGGTCATTGTATATCACACCATTTAAAATGAAATACGCTGCCTTTTTAACAGACTTAAAAAAGGAGTAGAAATCGATTTTTTTAAATTCAATTTAGGTGAAAATAATTACTAATAGTCGCCTTTAAAATTAGCTCTTTACGTGATATTTTTTATTCAAAGTAGATTGTGGAAATCTAGCTTCGGTTCCTGGCCCAGTAGCCAGTGGTCAAGGGGAAGTGCCCATAGGGTGCGTGGGCGCATGTCCAAGATGTGTGTGTTGCGGCTGCACGCTGCGCGAGGCCGCCACGAGACACGAGCAGCGCGTGGCAGCTAGCGAGCGATTAGAACGAGCTAATCTTGAGTGGAAGCAGGTTGGTGGTTAGGACCCAGTTTATAAAGATCTAGGGCGCCCATTAGCCGTATGAGATTAGAATAGTATGGACGCAAACACATGCACGCACACGCGTAGTCCATGACACTAAAAGGAAACAGCAACAAGGAACATATGAAAAATGTATTAAAGCTCTGCTAAATAAATGTAGTACATATATTTATGGCCGTATATAATATTCTATCTGTATTATATTACTACTTTTTTGCAGAAATTCTCAACCATACTAACATTCCCAGGGGAAGAAACCAGGTTATGTAGGACGTAAACCCGCTAAACCCACTGGCCCACTAACTTCATTATCAATTTTTTGACTATGATTACTTCACAAGCCCCAATACCTTTACAAAACCATAGTAAACAAGTTATTAAGTTTGATTACTTTAAAATTTAAATAGTTTGTTGCATAGAAGATTACATCCAAAGGAAAATTATGCTAAAAATCAATAACTACGTTCAGATAAAACACAGGGCTTTGTGTCCTATGTCAATGTAGCCATTAGAGCATTGTGAAATGCGTAGACTTAAGCTGTCACTAAAGGTTATTATACTATATTACTCGTATAAATGGACTATTGCTTGGTAAATTCGCATACCAGAAAAAAAAACCAATAATGTTTTCCAAGTATTTTATTTGAAATATTTAACCTACTTCAAGTAAAGAGACATAAAAATATAACCATCCTTTGATCCCGAGCGGTCACTGAATAAAGTTATGTAAAACGTCATCGAATGTTTTACGAAGACCTTAATTAGGGTTAACGACGTTTGTGGATAATCCAATTTAGCATTTCTGTGCCAAGTTATTCTTTATTTTATCTTTTTACAAGATAATACTAGTACGATACTAATAAAATGGACAAAAGAATTTTATAAAAATACCTCTTGCGTCTGTTGTCTTTTAATGTAATATTTCATTTTTGATTTCTATAAACGCTGGAATAGAAGAATAACTTCAAGTATGATAATAAAAAGCCATATTTATTTTTTGTACAATTTCTGTAGCAGTAAGATATCGTCAATATTTAAATGTTTTAAGTGGAAAGTCTACGCAGCATTTTCTGCCATTATTATGTCTTCTAAGAGATCGAAAGCATAATCAAATTTGTGTCTAAAATAACAGTATTGTAATTATTAACGTCTAAAACTCTCAACACTTAATTGATGTCGATAATGTTTGTTTAACAATTTTGTTATTTTCTGTTCGTTGCGAAATTGAAAGGCTCGAAGCTCTTAAATGAAGCAAATGAGAAATAAAATAAGTTTTTAATTTCTCAGGTGGCCGTGGTGGCGGACCGCGCTCTGCTCGCTGTTTTCGTTTTAGTCACTACGCTGGCTACGGGAGCTATTCTCTTACCCCAACTCAAGAACCTACACGTCGGAAACACACCCTTAAAACCACCAGCTTAAGAACCAGAGTTCTATACAACATTAAAATATAAACTACCGGTTAAATATCAGCAGTTGTTTAAGTTTTCCATTGAAATAATATTTGTGCCAAATATGTGCCAACAGTTTACAGTTATTGAATTATTGAAATATATAGATATATTCGCATTTAAGATAATATAGCTCTAGTCAAGTAACGAGTCAAATTATAATGTATTTAAATGTTTTTACTTATTTTTATTGCGCGTGTTGAACGTGAAGTGTAAGTTAATAATAGCGTGTCGAAAACAAAATTGTATCATCAAGTGACAAATAATATATTGTAATAATAATGATAATTAAACTCATTTCGACCAAATTTCAAAGTAAATAAGCGTGGATAAATAATTGGGCTTATCTGAAGTTATAGCTTTACATTTAAAATGTAATATTTAGTATTTTTAATTACACATTCGAACAAGAAAAATTGTGTTTGTATGGCGATAAAATTAAGTATGTCATTTCAATCTTCATAGAGTTAGCTTATATTAAAATATAAAATTATAAATTATATCTTGTTTGGTACAAGAAGATATTAGCCACGGAGAAATGATTGGCGCCTTTAACTTAATTATTTATCCTCGCTTAAACTTGTAATTTATATTTAAAAATGTTAAAAATGCATGACTATATAAATAAAATGACGAAAAACGTTAATTTAATAAGAATTGATGTGAATGTTTGATAACAACGCTCAAGGTTAATTTAGTTGTAAATATTATTTGTTATAATTAATAATAAACTAGCTATTAAGAAATTATAATGTTAATAAATGGGTACGCGAATTCTTGATTTTATTTTTATAATTCCTCACGTCTTAAACTTCTGTCTAAAATGAAATCTTAGTATTCCCTGTATTTTGAAAATTGTCCCCTTGTCACGACACTTATTTATGGAATATTTTAGTGTAAAGATGGTATGAAATTTTAAATGAGTTAATCATCTACATCGCAAATCAACCTTACGTAAGCATTTGCTAAATAATTATTGTATCATTATAGTATGGTTTGGATTGATTTAAAACAGTTCAATGTGCCCTGCACTGCATATATGTTGCTGAACTTTTCTGAAAAGACAAAACTTATCGATAACATAATAACATAAAAACAAAGGAGATTTTAAATGTAAAATGATGAAATTGTAATTAAGTTATCTGAAACATACGAGTATAGCTAATTTATATGCGTGGTTAATCCCGTTCTATTCGAATGTAACAATGCACGAAATAACGTCTTGAGAGTCGGATAATGAGCGTTTTCTATTGAACTTCGCAAATCCGGATCGCGAGAGCAAGGTACGATGTGATATTCTTATTATCTTCATACCATATTTACATATAGTTATTTCTTTTTATACCAAAAATATACACGTATTTTATATTTCTATGCGATTTCGCGTATGTGGAAGGATATGTAAGATTTTGCGTGAATGAAGCTACTTATTTTAGTGATTATTTTTGATGTGCTTTGATTTGCTTATAATTAGTGACCACCTCAACCTATGAACAGAGGCAAAGCTAAATGCTCTACTAGACTATCAGGGACTGAAGTATTCTTTATCTTATGGGATATAGGACCATTATGAATAAGGTAAGATGCCATTATTGACGCTGATTTCTTTAGGGAGGTGGTATCACCTCGGGTCAACCCGTTCAAATTAGCCTAATGACACGGCACCGATAAAAAGTAGTAGGAGTAATGGTTGGTATAACAGTAAAATATAGTACAATAGGGATGAGAAAATTGGATAGGATAAATGACAATAGACAGATAACAAGTAATTATTATTAAAAAAACAAAATACCCGACTGCACACTAAAAAAAGAGTAATTATGTCTTTATCCCGTGGGACTTTTAGGATAAAATGTATCCTATGACACTCCCGTAATCAAGACAAATCTAACGATACCTCATACATCAAAATCCATCAAGCCGTTTAGGCTACAGGAGGTCACAAAGGAAAAGACATACATACTTACATACACTCGAAAAACATTACCCTCCTTCTTTGGGAGTCGGGTAAAAATAGGCATTCCGTGATTTCACTCAGAAACGCTACTTGTTTTATGACTGTCATTACCTGAAGCGATTATGTTGGCTCGATGCTATACCAGCCTAACTAACTAAAAACTTACGTTATTTTAAAGGATAATTCTTCCACCCAAAAAAAACGCAAGCGTATTAAATTTTATATAAAAGTTTATAAAGGACTTATTTTTATTGACTTACACATTTTATTGAACCTCAAAAGCTAATATCGTTGACTATTGCAAACATACATTACCTTTTCTTACCATAAATGGCTCTTTTCTGGCATTGTGAGACCTTATCATTACATCTTTATGAAAAGAAGGAACGTATACGTGATAAATTTACTGGTATGTCAGTATAAATCTTTCATATTGATTTAATTCAAAATCAATACAGTTTTGTAGAAATGAACAAATTAACGTGCAAATGGCCTAATAAGGATTGCTCATAAATTCCTATATATCATCGCCCTAGTGATATTTTCCCAAAATAATCAAAACAAATTTACCTAACAGTTGAGATATTTGTCACCAGCCTAAGAAACTGATTTAGCATTAACGTTTGTCACGTACACCTGTATATAATTCATGCTTACAAATTTCCTTTTAGCTTTGGATTACTAGGATCGAGGTGTCGGAGATTCACTCTTTCGGAAAGATTAATTGAACTGCGCGATCTTAGGGGACTTTGAGTAACGCAGATAAGACGTGAAAATAAAGGTCTAAAAAGTAATTACTTGAATTACATTCCGGGCCTTAGATTACTGGATACGGACGCTTTCGGTGTCACCCTTCGCTTGATTATTATCATTCAAATATGTTCGTTGGTATATTTTGAAAGTTTAATTAGTAGCGAGTGCCTTGATGTAAGGCATTATTGGGCCGGCTCAAACCAGCACATGTTAGTATTGACGCTTGAGGAGAGATGTTATTGTATTTGTAGTGTAATATAGGAACACTTGGATAGCCTAAACACGTTAGTCAGAAGTCCCTGTCAGACTATCCATGGTCATAGATTTTCACCATACATCTGCTTAGTTGAACACTATCATAGTTAAATATATGTATTATTACTTACTTTTTTATTATTCAGATTGCTCTGTGAATTACACTTTGTGGCAAAATTGTTACGAATATGATACCTATTTTTATACCATTCGCCAATATCGCAGTCTAGGCACCGAGCCTGTAACTTTGTCGCTATTCTCAAATAAATAAAACCTAATAAGAATATTTATTTGTAGAACTCCATATGCAAGGGAGGCAACAAATTGAAAGCAACGTTATGTAGAAGTGAGTACATTAACCATACCACTAAACGGAAGCAGAAATATTCTAACAAAGTTGCATTACTTTTATTACTTCAGGGATCGCTACTAGGACTAACACAAATATTCTGTACATGTTAAAATATTAACAAACACGTGCAATTCTCACTCCACACTTTGCGTGTACATATTTTATAACATCTATCTATATAAAAATGAATTGCTGTTCGTTAGTCTCGCTAAAACTCGAGAACGGCTGAACGGATTTATCTTATCTTGGTCTTAAAATGTTCGTGGAGGTCTAGGGAAGGTTTAAAAGGTAGGAAAAATTCGAATAATTGCCGGGAAAACCATAATATCAGCCGTTTTCTATTTCCCATACAAACGTTTATTGAAGCAGTACGAAGCCTGCTGGGTCCGCTAGTTTTAAATAAAATCAACATAATTAAAAGTGGATTGATGGTATGTATCTGATTTTTCGTTTTAAGCTAAATAGTTAATCTTTTTTTAGTTTTTTTTAATAATGTTCCATACTTTATTTTAGTTTTAAAGACTATAGATAGATATAGATAAAGATATAGATATAACTACAAAAGAATATTAAAGTTCAAGATTACAAAACATTTTAAAATTATGAATAACATTATATATAATTTGTAATTTCAAAATTTCTATATAGTTTTTATATTTAAGTATGTAAACTTTTACTTTTACGTAAATACGTACTTTCAGTATTCTAAAAACCTTTAGGTTTTTTTGAATACTGAAAGTACGTATTTTGGTTAGTTTTTCAGCTGTCAGAAATATGGTTAGACAAATAGTATCTATGAATATAGCTAAGCTGTTAGTAATAGCGCTTAATAATAGCGAGCTTAGCGAGTGTATGGATTATGGGAATTCATTCGGGTCAGTGGTGGTTTATATTAAAGCGTGTGGCAATGTCGAAATGTTTGACAAAGGTTTGAAGAGGGATGTCCCGTGTTTACAGGGTTGCCCGAAAGATAACTCGATCGGACAACCCATTTAAACTCTTATCTCTTGAGGCATAATATTACATTCTAAGTAAGCTGCAAAATGTCTTTAACTTGCCCTATTACCATAAACAGGAGACACAGCTATTTCATTTACTAACCATTTGGGATTTGTTTTTTTAAGACAATTTTTTTGAAGTTAACGGTTTTTATATCCGCCAATGTCCACAGGGTGATGCAGAGGGTGTGTCCAAGTTGTTTCGCCAACCCAGACTGTCCACAGCCAGCGTCTCGCTTTACTTTGCTACAAGTCTTGACAACCTTTTAACTCGAACAGTTTGCGAAGGTACCTATAGCTCTTACCCACCGCGACAACTGATCAGAGTGAGGTTTCATTCGGTAGGTTTCACGATGGACGATGGACATGTTATGAGAATTTTCTTACTATGAAAATGGGCTAGCCTAAGACGACCTGCCTTCGCACAGCTTTGATCCAAATAATAATTGCATAAACTAACACGGAGAGTGAAGCTAAAAATGAATAGAGCGAGCTCAATAAATCCATTTAATGAATATACTTAATCTAGTGCACTATATCGAATGTATTTCTCAATAACTACAGCTCTAAGTATCTATCCATATATTTTCTATGGAATTACACTTGACTTATAAGTACCTATGATTAATATACCTTAATGATATACGAAAAATATGAACAGTTCAGAAAGGTTATAGCGAGGCGCGTTCGCGGTAATAGATGCTATCTTCTCGATCGTTTATATTACAATAATGTGCCGCTTTCTGTATGTCGCGAGACAAATAACACCGATCATCTTAACACTTATAAGCAAAACCAGAATTAAACACGATTATTTTCAGACGTTAACACAATGGACAGCTCTGCTTTTGGTTGTTTACTGGGTTGGAATAATTGTATTATTATGCAGATTTACAATTTAATCTTTAGAACGAATTACACATTGTAAACATTTATACCGAAGTGGCTGTATTTAAATCATTTATTATTAGATACACAAGTATTCTATACGTATAATGTATAAACTCATTTACTGTACATTTTATTTGTATAGATCTTAAAGCATCTATACGAGTTTATACGTAAACACTGAAACAAACGAAAGACAATCGATATATCCCACGCTACAATGTAAACCTGTTATTTATATAAAACTACACTACCCAATAAGGGTTTATATAATGTGAAAGAGAACCACTAAGAGCAGGATATGCTTAATATTCCAAAGGTCTGTGCGGGGGACGCCTACGAAACATTTGCTATTGTGTATTAAAAGTTCAGGGAAAAAAGAAACCCGAGTAGGATCTTAAGAAAAATTCCTAGTACCCACTGAAATTTAAAGAAAGGCGTTAAGGGCCAGTCGTGCGTGCGTGGGGAACTGATTTCATTTCCTTTTGCAATTGGTGAAAATATCCTACTAATATTACAATTTTTTATTTGTGAGAATGTATGTATGCATGTTTGTTTGTTTTTCTTTCATACGAAAACGGGTGGACCGATTTAGTTGAAATTTGGTTTGTAGATAGGTAATATCCTGGATTAACACAGAGGATACTTTATATCCCGGTATTGCCCCGGGAACGGGAACTACGCGGGTTGTACCGCGGGGCGCAGCTTGTAAGAAATACAAGAATAGTAAATTTCGTTTGTCGTAGTTTTTTGGTGTATGATCGTGTTATTTTAGAAATAAATAGTACCTATTATTATATTAAAAATCAGTAGCATGTAAAGGAATTTGTTTCACAGCCAGATTTAGGAGATAGGTATAAACATTATAATATGTGTGTTTGGATAAGGCGCAGTAATGTAAGAATCTTATTCACTGCAGAGGTTATGTCGCGGTAAAACTTAGATAAATATATTTCTGCCTTTCTTCTGTTTCATTCCAAATGCATTGAGAGATTTTTATAAAGATAGCCTATAATATCAAATAATGTGGTTGGCCTGGCATTACTGTCGATCTGTCTGTAAATGTTCTAAAGCAAAACTTATACTTACGCATAAAAAGGTTGACAATGTATTACGAATCCATAGAATAGTTAACACAAATATTTAATTTATTTAACCAATTGTATTGTATTGTATATGTTATGTATTTAATTTATATAAATTGCGACAAACTTACGCGAAAACTTACGTGAAAACATATAAAACGAGCCGCGCACTGCGGTTTTACCCGCCAGTTGCTTAGTTTTAAGGATTTAGGTAAGCATGTATACAGAACGGACAATCAGAAGAAAACGACATTATTTCATACTATGTAACGATAATATAACAATCTTATATACTGGCGAGTTATCCTGTTTGCCGTCGACATTAAGTCGCAAGCTATTCTCATAAAGTCTGCGAATTCCATTGTATTTCGCCGAGTGAATTTTTTCGACATCGACAGGTGCTGTGTAAAAATATGAACTTAATACTCTTCACCTTTATTTACTTTTTGTTCCCAAAATTTTTTTGGCGTTTTAACGTCTTCGCGAAAAGTTTCGCAAAAATAATAGAATCGAAGTTATCGCTGCCATCGTATAGAAGATGCTAATGGAGTATAAACACAAAAGTAATACGTTTTACGATGAAAAACGTAGAAAATTTACGGTATTTTCAATCAGTTTCATTATAAAAAGAAATAAGAAAGCAACGGAAGTGAAATGGATAAGAGCTTAGGATATAGCGCTGTATTAATATTCTAGAAAATTCAATTAGTTTAGATAAAAACATTCAGGGTACATCGTAATTCGTTTTAAAACAAAATCCGGAATGTTTACCAAACTTAAAAATAATAAAATATCCCTTAATCCCGTTCCTTTTTCAACAAAATATTTATGGACCATCTTAATTTAGAACAAGATTCGTTTATCGTTATAAGATTAATTTCTGTTTTTAAACGTCAAAGCTTTTGAGGCAATATTTTAAAAATAAATATAAAGGAACACAACTCTTCGTTCTTTCTATATCACCGGGACACCATGGCGGCGCTACCAGTTGCCGCTACCAACAAAATATATTCAGCTCTGCGCAACCAAATGGACACCAGGTAAGTAACTCTCTAAAGAGGTGCATACATTTTGTTGGTAGCGGCGACTGGTTGCGCCGCCATGGTGTCTCATTAGTATAGAATTAATATACTACATTTGCATAGAAAAGAATCATTAAAAATTTCTTTTCAGTATGACTCTAATTGTGTACATTTAAAGGTTAAAATTGCTCCGTATGATTATGTCTTAAATAAGAATTTTTAAATGCGAGTACCTTAACTAAAAATCGCTTATGAGAGAAAAATTCATTGTGTTTTAAATGTTATTGTATGGAATATTTTTAAGCGCCTGTGGTATTTATAAAGCAACAGTATTTTAGTCAGACAAGTTGAGTGCTAGTCGCAGTAACTATACAAAATTTTAATATTTATTTTGACGAGTTAACAGTTTTTCTTTGTATGTTATGAACTTTAAAATTTATTATTATTATTAAATTATCATATAATTTGAGTAAGGTATCTTTTTATCTTTTGAAAATATTGCAACTAAGAATTTGGCCAAGGGTGTGACGGGCCACATATACATAAATGAATGTAGAAGTAGTAGTTACATAGATAAAAAACGATAAAAACAAATCGCATCTATACAAAAAAGTATCATACAACCGTATAAATGGAATTATTTTGTGAAGACCTGCATACATACATGATTGTTTTTAATTATAAATGCATAAGCTGTACAACAGCGGATTTAATTTTTGAAACAAAATATTTTAAAACACAAGGATTTGTTTATAAACATACTTTGTTTAAAAAGTACATAAAAATAACAAACAATGTTCATCGTAACTTAATACATTTTAACTAGACTCAAACTTTAGTTTGATATTGTGTAAATTAATTCCAAGTATTATTCTTACGCAATCATTTACTTGTAAAATTACTTCGAGTTATTAACGGAAAATTGCCAGGCAGTAGGTACCCCAACAATCTGTTACAGAGTTAATAATGCAAAAACTTGGACTCCTTCGATGTAGATTGTAGACCATTTCAAGATGAGTTTTGAGAAACGATATAACAGCTTATATTTCTACCAATTACTTAAATATAATATTTTGATGTTATCAGAAAAAATAGAGTCTGATTATAAATGCAATAGTTTTTTAATATGTATCAAAGATAAAGTGTTTCCTGATGGATAAGATCTGGGATCTTTGAAGAATAGTGTGAACAGTTAGCTTCTAGGCAAGCTCGCTGTACCGAGACCGACACGTAGTCCTGTGGTCATGTTCTAGTGACTGGTCCATACGTCTCTATACAGATAGAAATGTAAAAATATCTGTCTATATTTTGACATACAGGGCGATTACATCTGGAATAATATTTTACGTTGGTTATTTTTAGCTCGGTATTGAGTAAATTGTAGGGAACAGCGAAGCGTAGCTAA
The DNA here is from genome assembly GCA_026213755.1 of Eurema hecabe. Taxonomy (NCBI): domain Eukaryota; kingdom Metazoa; phylum Arthropoda; class Insecta; order Lepidoptera; family Pieridae; genus Terias; species Terias hecabe. The sequence continues at coordinate 3,857,638 of JADANM010006098.1, forward strand.
TAAAATATGATATTTTGAAATAAAATACAAAAACCAGTATCAGAAAGTGAAAAAGTATACCTATGAAAATCTGTTACAAAGTTAATAATGCAAAAACGTCCGCAACCCAGTAAGATACTTAGAAGATGAATTTTGACATTTGACATGAATTTAATGGTTTTAAATGTAAATAGAGTAAACAGTTTTGTAGCCCGTGTAGTAGAGTTATTTTTTATAACAAAGTTGCTAACTAATGAACTGGAAACAGTAACAGGAGTAGGCTTACTTAAAATGTCCACATCTTAACGTAAATTAGTTGCGCCTCTTGATCTCTGATATACAAAGTAAATGAAGCAAAAGTATTAGCAACCCTTTTGAAGTCCATTAAAGATGAATGTCATTCGACATGACAGTTAACGTTTTGAATAGCGTAATCACTTAGAGAAATGTATGTAGTTGTAATTTACGATTCTAAATCCATTACTGGGAATTTGAATATATTGCGAAGACTCGATTTATCGCTTTTATCAACAATATTTGTGTATAATCCTGGTTAAGTGACATGGATGTTTTTTACACTTGGCGGCAAGACTCTTGAGTTGATTATATATTTTGCTTGTATATAATTTTTATCCACGTATAAGGATCGAAAATTACACGGGAAAACTACTTGTCAACAATATTCGTATCTCATCGAAGTTTATTTATATTTATGGCATATTTTTATAGGACCAAAATAAAACAGAAAACTATGACAAGAGTACATTAACCATAACATACTTTAATGTCATTGATTTGATGAACTGAATTCCTTTGGCTAAATATTATCTATTCGATAATATATAAAAAATGACTAAGTGAAGATTTTGTTGAATGTCAATGTAGTATTAAATTAGCAGGTAAAAATTATGGTCGCCTTGCTTACTACATGCTTCAAACCAGAACACCTTGGCCTACTCTTAACGGTTAGGTCAAAGGGTTCATCAAATATAATTTTATATTACAATTTAGAATAGACACTTGTTAGTAAATGTATAGAGACGTCACAATTCCAACCCAATAAATGAATGTTCTCCATAATTATTTATATAAACAAAGAAAACGACTAAAAAATTAAAACGTTTATTTTATTGTAAGATAATTTCTTCTAATATTTGCGGATACAAATATCTGTATTCAAAAAATCATTTAAAGTTTTAAAATCTGTTCAAGGAATCTCAAATGTCGAGCTTGAACATGTTTTATAAACATCGCACGAGACTTCCTTGTACGTTTATAATGTTATAAAAACAAACAATAATAAAAATATAAAATGATAAAGCCGTAAGCATATTCCAATCTAAATCACCTTCAAATTTTTGATATGGATATACGCCTACCACAGGGACATTCAATAGTAAGTTTTAGGATTAAAAACTATTATCACAAAATATCTACTCTATAAATAGTTAAACAGAATTCTCTAGAGAAGTTTTCCCGAACTAACAATTCTAATATATTCGTTTGAAATTAAGAGAAATTCAAATAGTCTTTGGTGCGAATGAGGTACTTATGTAATCTATAATGCTTTTAAATGACTAGTTAATTTGAAGCTAAATTTCTGGAACCCTGACAGGATATCTCCCAGGTATGTAGTCTGGGTTATTGGGATTGTACTCCCATATAAGGTACTCGGGTTCATTAAGGTACAGAGGCGGTATTTCGTCACTCGCTTCGGTTTCTTGACCAATAAGGTTTTTGTTTCGTTCCAGAAGCTCGTCGACTCTTCTTTGGGTTTCGTCCGATATATCTATAAAGTCATTATTGTAGTGTACGTATATAGTGTTCATATTGAATGAAATTTAGTTTAAAGAGGATCTTTAAGAAGATTTAACAATAAATCAGTTCACAAAAGAAGCCTGTTTTAACTTAATTGTCCATGTCATTTTTTTTATTTTTTACTAGCTGGCCTGAAGCGAACACTTATTTTTCTATGTATTATAAATAGGATAGTAGGAATAGGTAATAAAATATTCTAAAATATAATTATACAAATCAATATATAGAATAATATAGAATAATATTATGTAAGAATAGTAAGTCGGAAGTCCTTGGACTTACATGTTGAAATGATACAGTCATGCTACTAAGGTTACCATAGAGCACATTTTATATGGCATGTCATGGTAATCCATACATAAGCAATAACATCAAACGAAGAACACAAGAAAGATCTTTTAGTAAAAATTTGATAAACTCACGGGTTCGACGCAGATCAACTCTGAGAACCTTCCTGTTTTGTTCAAGGGCTTTTATCAGGGTTACCTCAGCTTCGCCGGATAAATTATTAGCCGCCATATCTAATCTGGTAAGACCACGGTTGAGACTCAACAGTCCCGCCATCTACAAAAGTAAATTAATCCTATGGTTTTTTGTTGTTACGCCTACCCTATTGAAAACCTATTTTTATTTATTTACGCTGTAAATATAAAAACAAACATTAAAAGATACATTATCAATGGATAAGTTTATGACGGAAAAAAGATATGAGAAATCGTGACTATAGTCATTTGTTTAAAAGTAATTTATTATTATTAAGTTTTGTTATCCTTATCGCGAAAGAATCACAATATTACAAAGGTCAACCTTTAAAATAATTATAATCGAAGAATTTTCCGGAAAATATTATTACAGATCTAAATAATGCCAATTGTTGATAAGATAATGTTTTATTGCAAATATCGATATTTTATCAAATGATAGCGCAATTGACATCTTTATCTTAAAATTTAAATAAATTTAAGTATAGCGCACGGTAACAGATCTATTCCAGAAAAAGTGATTTAAGGATACTTATTTTCATACTACATACATATTACACATATTCTTTGAGATTATGTTTCAACACAAAGATTAAATCTATTGGAAACACAAAGGCTAAAGCAATACATTGATCAAGTTGTGAACAATTACGACTAAGCCCACGTTTTCTAAAGGTATACAAGATACACATTTCCAGCTAAGACTTGTTAGCCTCAGTACTAAGTGTTTTACAACAGGAAAACATTACGCCAACCTTCTCAGCGGAGGCGCCGCTAAATCCGCACGAATTGACGATTAGAGTTTGAGGCTTTTCCTTACAGCGAACGAATGCCGCCGCAAATATCGTAGCACACTCTAGTGACATCGGATTAAGGCTGAAATCTAGAGGCAACATTCTTTTTAATTTGATCGTCAGCAACTGAGCTGGAGGTTCGTCAAAAAGAATAGATTTGTGACAAAAGGGAATAAGGATAGACGGACTAAACTTAAAAATGTCTAATGAGATACCATAACTTGACGCTGGTTTTTCTGACATGGCTGTATGGTACCACCCCAGGCCAGCCAATCCAATTCAGCCTAACGGTATGGCTCTACCGCTTGAAAATTTAAAACTAGTCCAAAATGCTAAAATTAAAGAAGACATTTACCTAGGCATGGATAATTTCATAGATACATACCTAATAGTTCTATCGGAGCAGCAGGATTCATTTGTAAAGCGTACGCAATTCCTTGCACGCCGACCTCTTTGAACCGGTTATTTGCAATCCTGACTCGTTTAACATTTTTATGTACATATATAAATCCACCCAAAGCTTTCATTCCATAGTCACCGATTTTACAGTGATTAAAATCCAGTTCCTCGATACAATCCTTCTTGACGAGGTTTTGCAAAATTAATTTCACTTTTGAGCAGTCTAAATTGCTTCGGTTGATTCGAAAAATTCGAAGATTTTGTAAGTATTCCAGACCTCGGCAAATTGATTCGCAGTCAGCTAGTGAAAATTCAAAATATCGTGTCAAGTACCCATCAGCAACATCGTTTATACCAAACACCAAGGAAATTTCTTGAAGATTATATAGTTTTGCAAGCACCGGTTCCAGGGGAATGTGGTCGTATACTTTTGGTACACTAAATACGCATGTGTCTTCTATGGTGTTTTCAGCTGGAACTGGCGGTGTCGGTTGACGAACCATTTGTAGTTGATTAAGACCCAGCTCATAGATGTATGGGCTTACCTATCATAAAAAAGGGATACAGTTAAACAGATTACGCAAGATAACTATAATAGATTAAATTTAGTGTGATACCAATGACGACAGTTCCACCGCATCCTCCTCTATGAACACATCAGGATTAACATTTTCCAAGTAATCTTGCAAGCAAGCAGACAAAAATTTACCCTTCCAAAAGATATCACCCACTTCCTTGCGTGAAGGAAATTTCGTATAAAATGACCTCTTCCAATATTGCTCATCCTAAAGATAAAAATGAGTTTAGGACTTAAGTTAAAATGTTATGCAATATGTATTGAATTCAATGTATTTGCCTTAATAAATGGAACGCTGGCTCTGAGTGGTATATTGGCAGGATAAAGGTCCATAAGTATATCAACATCTTTTTGTAAAATTCTTTTGAGAGGATTGATTCGGTGAAAAATCCTCGAGAGCGCTAAAGCGGCGAAAAACGTTAAAGGGGCTGGGGTAAGATCATCGTCCCATTCGAAATCTTCAGCTAAAATTTTACGTCCAGCTTCACCCGCTGAAGCCTTCATAAAATTGGCAGTTGTGTATGCCTCACGAGTGTTCAACGACACAAGGTATGGAATCTTCATTTTTAATTCTTTTTATTGTTCAAGACGATATTATTTACTGTTTACAACTTTATTAGCTACCTACGACGTTTCCTGTGGTTTTTGCAGTTGCGGTTTTAATTACAGCATCGTGACATAACGTCAAGATTTTTATGTATTTTACCGATTTATAAATTACGTTATAATAAGTTTTTCATCATCACAAAAAGTTTCGTTTATTTAAACAAAACTTTTTAGCTTATTAGCTTATATTATGTATTTTTAATAATATTTTAAATGTTAACGCTTACCTGTAGTGTACCAGAATTATCAGATAAAAATGTAAGGAACACCCGCAATGGTACATAATTTTAAAATAGTCGCACCCCACGTATTTAACACCGATTGCACATATCGATCCATAAAATATTACTTCATTCTCGAATATTTTATATTATGAAAAATGCAGCAAATCTGCATAATATTATTATAAAGTATACGACCGAGAAGTCTCGTCCGCGGAGTTCAAAGTCCAATGTTAGTAAACAGTGGTTCGTGCGTTTCCGACTGCTTTCGGGCCACGTCGTATCAAAACAAAGCTTGTTGGCGCGCCTCGCCGGATCTTGTGGGACATTGTGTTTATCATTTATCGTCAAGTGTGGACATAATTCAAAGTGCTTTTTACGTAAATCGGTTAAATAATCAAAGTAATAAATAAAATAAATAAATACGAGTCAAAATGGATTCAGCAAACAAATCCGAATCCAAAAACGGAAATAAGGTTATGAATAATAACTATAATCCTTGGAATTTATTATTTAACGCACGGCGGCGAACTGAGAGTGAGAACAGTGTTATTTCAAATTGTTCTAACTCTTCAAGTGATGCTGGTAAGTGGAAATTTAAAATATTAAAATAAAAGTAGACTTAATAAAACACATTCGTTTGTATATTACGAAGTAAGTATAACCAAGTTTTTAAACATTAAAGTTCAACACGCAAGTTATGTGTGGAAATCTCAGAATACAGAATATGAATATGTTTATAGAATCTAAAGTTAAATTGAGATAAAGCAAAATAAAATTTTATTTTTACACGTGGTTAACATTTAATATGGAAATAAGACTGCGACAGGTAACTTGATTTAAATTTGTAATGAGCTGTTTTTACACTATCAATTCATTACAATAATAATGTAAACGCACGAATGTATGTATTACAGAATGAAATATTTTAAATTATAAAGTGCTGTGCGCTTAAAATTTAAACGCGTAATGAATATTGAATACATTTATTTCAATACTGCGCTTTATTTACGGAAGCATGTGTTGCCCTTTCTAAAATAAAAAATCTAAAAATAAAATATATGTTTATTTATAATAAATTATTACGCCATGATTCACCTACGCGTAATGGGGTAAATTGCTTTTTTTAAATATTATTTAAACAGAGGACGCGTTAATTATTAACGAGTTACCATTTCTACAGTTGAGTTTATAGGTACATTACGGAAAAATATTGAAATAAATATGCGTACTTTTTTATATTTAATACTAGCTATTGCCCGCGACTCCGTTCGCGTGGACTTTCATATAAACTGTGACGCTCCCTTTCCTCCCTTATAATCCTCAAAAATTGTAGCCCATGTGTTATTCTGATGTATAAGCTATGTTGTGGTAAAGTTTCATTCAAATCCATTCAGTAGTTTTTACGTGAAAGAGTAACAAACATCCATACATCCATACATCCATACTTACAAACTTTCGCCTTTATAATAGTAATAGGATTGAATCCAGCCAAATTTTTAAAAATCAAGTCTGCGTGATATCGTTCACACACTCCCACCAGGTATTCAGAATAAATTCTCAAATAGATTTAAATCTTATATTGTGGTTCAAAGAGTGGAAATTACATTGCACATTTTGATATTCTTACAAAATCTATGGTGTCTATTTTAGTTTAAATAATCATAGACTTCGTAGATCTGAAACATCACTAACATATCTATTCTATTATAATCATTGGCCTTTTCAAGTAAAATGTTTTTCGTTTGTTTTTTTAAGAACGTATTCCAAATTTATTTGTGTATTGCAGGTTCTCAATATAGATCTATACAGCGTCAGACGAGTAAAAACGACGAATACCTCTGGATGATGTAAGTATAAGAATATCCTTAAGTGATTTAATATAGTATTGACCTCAGAAGAAACCTTGTTAGGAATAGGCGTAATTAACTTAGATTGCCAGTGATAATTATTAAAGTAAAAAGGTCTAATTGTAGCTCTGTGTGTGGAATTTAATCTCCGAAGGCGTTAGTAGGTTTGTTGCCAATGCCCTTTACGGGAGCGGTTTATCTTAATTTATCAGGTGGTTAATGGATTATATATTCAATGACGACAAAAAAGATATAAAAAATACACTAAATGGCTAACCCCTTTGAGGTTATATGGGTTGGGACAATTCTTCACAATACACAAAAACAAAAGAACTTAGATCTATAATATACAATTTTCCTTTCTTCATAATAATATCTGTTTCTTAAAATAAACATTATAGTTTTTCAATTAGTATGTACGTACGTAATAAAAATCTGCAACGTCATCGTTTTCGTCAGATTTTTTCTTATATAATACTGAATATTTAAAAAAAAATTTGAGTCTTGACGATGTACCAATCTGTGGTCTATGTTTCTAAATGTTTGCAATAACTAAACAAAAACTACGAGTATTTCACGCAACTAACTGCTTATCGGTCCAAAAATCGCAGTTGAAACTATAGATTCCAATACGTAGTCTAGAATGTCAAGGTGGCATAGACTATAGACTTTAGAATTTAGATCTATTAAGAGTCTACTAACTCCCTTTCTAAAAGTAGGTATTATAATTTGTTATCTGTGTAAGGGAAGTGTGTTACATTAACCTTGGTTAGATGATGTTGATCACGCATAGTTTAACGTCGTATCATATCTTGAATAAAAAATTACAATCTTCGTATCATAGATAATTAAAAAAAACGAGTCAAATAATTAAATAATAGAATAAAAAAAGTCTCGATATTTATATTCAGGTTACATATTATAAAATCACTCGATCAAGTTATTATGTACCTATGGAAGATAAATACCATGTAATTACCAAAAATATAATCTGATATAATAATCGCTATCGTAATTTTAAATAAATTATGTTATCGTGTACCTTATTATGTTACATGTCTGTGCCAGTAACTAGTTTAGGTATATCTGTTGTAAACAGGCAAAATAGGTCATTACTTTCCGATATGATTATTGTGGACAACTAATATCGAAACGCGCAATATTATGCTAATTTAGATAACGATGTGTAATTTAAAAAAAGAAAATTAGACTAAGATGCAAATATTAAGGAATCATTTGTGACGTAAATACAATCAATACATATACATCATATACGTACAACCGATGTATGTATAAATAATACGTATGTACTAAATACGGACCACAAAAATTAAGAATGAAAATATCGTGTCCAACATACGAGTATAACGTAACGTGAAATATGCAAATCTAATTTTATCTACTGTTAATTGTCTTAACATTGAAAAAAATGTTTACGTACAAACTCAAACGCTACACTTCAAATGTGGCTCAAGGGGCCGATTGCAAAATTCGAGCTTTACAGCAATAATGCTGCAAGAAGGTCAACCAGTAGTGCAACTGTGGTCGCTCTCACTCGCATATGGCATGTGCAGCGTGTGGAAACGAGACATAAACTGACTAGCTAACCAAGTCACCAAGTGACGAAATGTACCTCTTGCGTTCGCGCCACGCTGGGCCGCTTACCCGCAGTACCGTCTCGAACCACACTACAATAACTTAGTATTGTGATCAGAAAGTGACAGTGATAATACGAATAGCACGTGTTAAGTGACCTCTGGAGTTAAGGATTGCCAACGACTTTGCATGCATCGGTTAGCTGAGTTTTTTTCAAGTTTATGTTAAGAGTGTTGATGTGAATCTTAGTTAATTGGTATAAAAATGGGCTGCTTTTGAGCCCTGATTCGTAATAATTAGTAATTTTATAAATATGTTACCTAATACTAAAACAAAATGGCATTGATCATGTTTAAGAACGTGTTCCACGACAAAGAAAATGCGTATGTATGTATCCGTATGTACATTGTACATATATTATATGTAAACAAAGGAAAAAAATTAACGACGTTGTGTTCTTTGTAATGTTATAAATGTGAGGCGGAATCATGATGCGACATCATGTAAATTAATTACATGTCATCTGCCAAGTATGTAGAGTACGTATTTAGTAATACTACATAGGGTAAATTTGTACTGAACAAGTTATTTATTGTGTCTAACCAATATCGTATACTGCCTGTGGTTTAATTCTTAAAATAGTTTTAGTTCATATCCTTCTTCAAATGCAAAAGGATTTCGTTTAGGCTATTAAAGATCAGTTCAGACAATGTTGATGAACGAAAGAATGAAATATAAAAGTTTAAAAAAATAATCGAAAATTACTAATGAAATCGGAATCTTTAATATTTTTTTTAGCAAATCAAACAAAATACCTTATATGGAACCTATATTGATCCAAAATAAAAAAAATAGACCTAGCAATTTACCACTTATATACTACTATATGGACAAAACTCTTCAAACGTACAGATAAACAAAGTAGATTAAAAGACAAGAATATTAAAATTTCAACATAAGTTTGTACTTACATAATTAAGAGTTCATCCATCATAAAATTTTATCTAAACAAAGATGTCGCGAAACATTAATTATAAAGTTCCGTGGTCTCGCTTGGTGCCAGATATCAGGAATAGATTTTAAAATTTGGCTTCAATCCATTAATCACAATCGAATGGCAAATATCTAGTAGTATTTTATTACGTATTGATTTCTCGAAGTAGCTGTAATTGCATGAGCTTATATTAGTTTCTATCTATTAAGATGTTACAAACCAGGCACGAGTTATTTCATGTACTTTCAAATGATATTTTTGGCCCACTGTTATTTTTAAAACGATCGTAAAATATAAATAGTGTAACGCCCTAGATATGCAAATTGACATAAATCTGTAACGGTTAACTTTCGAAGTTCATTTGTAAAGAGACACGTATTTTGGAAACCAAAGATTCAAATAAGAAATCTATTTTAGGCTCCTTTTGTTGATTATGTGTACAGCGTCTCCCGTCAAAAGTTTTACCTTTTAAATAATGTATGCAAATTTCTACGAGTTGAGAGTCAAGTTCCTCGTCAAAATATCTCAGATCCAGTTGGTTTAAAATTTCGATAGCTTCTATATAGTTCAAGTTCAGGATTTGACTTAACTGCGAACGATTTCTTAAATACGAGTAGATCCAGATTGACATTTTCTGGTTGATATATGATTGTTGAATAGGGGGTTGTAATTAGAGTCTATATTTT
>JADANM010006098.1:3867739-3902495 GCA_026213755.1 Eurema hecabe
TTCGAAGTTCATTTGTAAAGAGACACGTATTTTGGAAACCAAAGATTTAAATAAGAAATCTATTTTAGGCTCCTTTTGTTAATTATGTGTACAGCGTCTCCCGTCAAAAGTTTTACCTTTTAAATAATGTATGCAAATTTCTACGAGTTGAGAGTCGAGTCGAGTTGAGTTGGTTTAAAGTTTCGATAGCTTCTATATAGTTCAAGTTCAGGATTTGACTTAACTGCAAACGATTTCTTAAATACGAGTAGATACCAGATTGGCATTTTCTGGTTGATCTAATAGTGGGTTGTAATTAGAGTCCTAATTTTAGTCATGTTTGTATTAAAAATACGAATTATAAGTCCTTTTTGTTTATTTACTTATAAACTTTTATTCCCCTTTATTTTCACAATACTTTTTTTTTATATAACGCCTATCGCTAATTCAATCAAGAAAAAGAGGGACACACGGACACGACTTACTTCTGCATTTGTGTTCCGATATTTATGATATGAACTAGGATACTTTTTTGGTATGATAGACTCATTTACGATACAAAAATGATCGCGTTATTATTATTTATTTATGATATAATATATACTAAGGCCATAGTTTAAATCTTAATACTAATCTTAGTAATTTTTCATATATTTGTTCTTATTAAGTCTTTGAAGTACCTACGTTTATACTTATCAACAATCGTCGCGATTGAAACAACACTCACTGACCATTGAACTGCACACTAACGAAAGATAGTCACTGCACTTTAGATGTCATTACATGATAATGATTAGACTTAATTATAGAGCGGCCTGATAACACATAACTACATTTAGGTCACCATATGTCAATTATGTTTACAAAGAAAATAGTGATAGCAATTATAAAATGTACAGCATCGAAAGCTAATTTAACTATAAAAAAAATTTATTTTCTTTGAAAAATTGTAACTGGCAATAGAAGAAATTAATGTGAAAAAGAAAATTAATGTTAAATTCGTACACTCTTGTTTAATAATACTATTTCAATACATATACAACTATCCTCGCGGACGTAGTCGCAAGCAAGAGCTAGGTCTAATATAAATTGATAGTGAACAATACTTACATGTCTAGAAAATAATGAAAGTAAAAAGGAGGATGTCCTATTTTCTAGGCATATTCACTAACAAAATCAGACAGAAAGGAAATCATAACATTTATCGAAAAATACTATTACCAGTTACCACAGCACACAAAATACAAGTTCCGTCGCTTCTTTTGTATGTAGATGTCAAATATTGAGATCGATGTGGTTTTACCTTCGCTATTTGTTCAGAAAGAAAGACAAAAACATTTTTTGTTTCAAATTAAAACAATATAGTTTATATTTTAGGGTGTTCATATATTAAGTACTAGCTTACCCGTGCCCACTTTGTTGTGCATAACGTTAATAATCCTTTTTTATTTTTGTAACTTTGATATATAACCTATGACACTCAGCAATGATGTGGCTTTCTAATAGTGAAAGAATATTTAAAATCGGTTAAGTAGATTTGGAGATGACCCCTTACAATTTAACAAACACACAAACTTTACTTCATTATAATATTAGTATAGATCTGTCAAAGAATATTAAATGTTATGTTTACCGAAAAATCATTAATAAAGTAAGTCCCCATTGATATCTATAATCTCATCCATTGTTTGTCATATAATAATGAAGAGGTTACCAGCCTAACCCCTAATAACATCAAGTATTAAGGCTTAATAGGAACAAAATTATACCATGATTAATTTTACAATAGATGCAAACTATTAATTTGTAAATATTAAATAAATTTGTCATTAAACTATTTTCCACCGTTATTTTACTATACTTAATACTTAACCGCACCAGTCTAAACTGTTCAACCATTTCCCCAATTTATTTGTAAACAAAAATAAAATTAACAATTTTCTTTGCAGATGGCGTTCTTAATTGCACGTGGATCGAATGCTGCAATAAGTTGTATCGAGAGATAGCCGTTTAAAATGAACTTTGGCTCGACACAGCGATAACTATGGAACAAATAGCGTTTCTTCCCACCTGGTTCTTAATGGCATGGCTCGGATCATTCATACTGTTTAGTCCTTTCGCTATATTTCTTGTGTTTTGCCTCCCACAACTCCCCCTTCTAGTCGTGCGGAGGTTATGTTACATACCATTCGAATATATTTGATATAAGATATTTTTACGATGTAGATAGCGTGTAAATAGACTGTAAATAGCCTTAAGTTATAATGAAATATTATACGATTGTGATAATTTGTGTTATTTTTTTGTCATCAATAAACGTTATGTAAATATTACCCAATTAATTTTTATTTTAGTGTAAAAAGGTAGCTTTCTTATATTTTTTGCTAACTTAGGAACGAAAATAATGACGATATTAAGAATGGTGAACTATTATTTATTCGCTTCAAGAAGAGTAATCGAAGCGAAGCAACTCACTCCAGAGCTGTTAAGCTCCAAGAGTGTTCATGGGGGGCGATGACCACATTCCATCATGTAATTCACCACATCAATTGCTTCCTAAATTAAAGAAATACACGTAAAAAAATCTATGCATGCGTTATCTGGTGGCAAAACATTATAAACAACACAATATGAGCCAACGGCTCTAGCTGCAGAGATAACCAAAGTTCCTTGAAAACTTTATCCGATGCAGACGTTAAGTTTTCTCGTTTTCTTCTATTTTCCATTCAATCTTTATACTGTTTTCTATCATTATAATAAGTATAGTCGATTCAAGTCTCATAATTATTTAACGGTCTAGACTTCTACAATCGTAATTTCACGAATGTCATCTTTTGTTTTAATCTCTTTAAAGTATGTAGTACCTAATTAAATTCTGCTTATTCATTACTAATGAACTCGTTAAATCGCTTTTTACGTACCATATTTTTATATCTCATAATCCTGATATCAAAGTGAAACTTTTAACGAGTCAATTTTGGAGACGTTTTATTAGATTTGAGGTGGAAGATACGACATTGCGTCTGCGTAAATTTTCATAAAACAGTTATTGCATTGTTAAATTAGATTTATAATTATAGTAAAGCATTAATTATTGATTTGTATTGTTTATTTTTATTTAAATAAAAGTTTAAAAAGGGTTTCATCTACCTACCTACATCTACTCTGCAGTTTTTTCCTGAAAGAGTAACAAATATCTATATATAACTAAGTTACTTACTATATATAATAATATTAAATAGAACTACGACACTTAAACTTCTATTTTACTTTTCAAAGTTGTTTTATAAAGTAATGTATAGTAGAGTGTAATATAAATAGCTTCCAAACAGTTTCCAGAAGCTAACTCGAAGTCAAGAATAAATTGGTTATGACGACAATCCTCAATTTATATTATGACATCAATCTAAGTCTCGTGCTGTTATAGTTCATAGTCTGAATAAACACATCGGGCTCGTTGACCATTTGACCAGCCCTGACTGCTCTAGATAATTCATCTTAAAGAAACTTACGCGCAATTACCCACTTACCTACACATGTACATATATACGTACACATATGAAATAAATTTAATCTAATGCTAAATACAATATTGGCTCTATTTAAATGCATCTATTCTTCGTGCATTTTAATTTATTTAGTCTATTAAATTTGCGTTTATTTAATATTGATTAGTAGGTACACGTACATACTATGATTGAGGCAAATATACAAACAGCTTTATTAGTAAAGAAAATATAAGTACCTACCTATAAAATGTTATTTATGGTATTACGTTCAGTTACTTAGTAGTAGTAGTTAAGTTAATAGTATTTATGTATAAGAAATCGGATTTAGTATAAATTTAAGTACTAAAGAAGTACAAAACTATATAGCTTCTAATTTCAGCCGTAGGACCTCCACTGCTGAACATATAAATTTGGTAGGTTTTATAATTATACCTACTTATACCTACATACTTTATGCACGTACTTATAGGAAATTGGTTTGATCACTACGTAAGTTCTAAATTAATCTAAGTCCTTGTATTTGAAATTGTATATATTACTGTATGTATATAAATACATTTTATAATTCCAATGGACAATACACGTAGGTTTTTAGCACTTTAATACGAATTCTATTTTCTACAAGGTAGGAAACTATGCGTAGATTAAACTGAACAAATAAACATGAATATAAGTCACGTTTTCGATCCTACCCTTGATCATTAATGTGAAAAAAAAAACTAAAGATTCGCCGTGCAACGCGGAACCTTTCATTATTATGTAATTTAAAAGTAAAAGGTACAGAACGTGAAAACAAAATATTGGACTAGTTTTAAATCGAGTTCATTGAAGAATGCGACTTTTTACATATTTATTTAACATTTTTGGATTATTTAGTACTTTGATTTCTTTTATAGTTCAAGGTTCTTGCCAACTCAACTATCTTTGATGGAAGTAAGTCTCAAGATATCTTTCGTGGGAACAAAGCAAAGTGCTTTGGCTATGTATAGGATATAAGTAGACAATAACGCTCGTCTTGATAATTTGAGATCCATTAAGTAATAAATGTTACTATATGAAATATAATAAAATAAAGCATTGACTAAAAAAATAAAAAAAAAGATAGTAACAACAGCCTTGTGATATTATCTTTAATCATATTATTTATTAACATATATTACGCAATGAAATGAAATTTAATCCACGAAAAAGTTTATTCATTATGTATTTACGTTGCTATTTCTACTGATTACTATTAATAATATTATATATTAATATTCATTGGATATTGAGAGAAAAATTTCGTTCGTCATTATTAGGATAATCTAGGATTCTTTGAGAATGGTCCCACCAAAAACGTAGGTAAATAGGAAAAACACTAGGTATATTTAACTAACTTTTTTCTATTTTTACTCATCTTATTCTCATCTTCGCTCTTACAAAAAGACCCAAGAAAGAGTTGGTTGTAAATTATAAATCCAGGTGTAGGAAGACAGCATTTAATGCATCCACCGATATTAAGACATAGAATTAGAGGACTAGACATCGTATTCTCCATGTACCTACTTGATCTAGATCCGTATTTTTTCGAAGGAGTAAATTAATAAGTAAACAAGATAAAGTAAAAAAACTAAAACCCAACTACGACAAAAAACGACGCTGAAAAAGTATAAAAGTACCCCATGAATACAGGTAAAGTCACAAGCAAATGCTAGTAATATATATATATATATTCGAAATGTACAAGTGAAGCGCTTTAAAATGATACCAAACACGGCATATCTAGCTTAACTTTATTTTTTTACTCTGTATATTTTGTCCGCTAGAGGGCGCCACATTGAATTTGGTGAAAATCTATATAGCCTATAACCAGCGGACAATTAAGACGCTTCTAATGATATGTCATTTGTCGAATTCTGATTAGTGGTTTAGAAGTTACGAGGGAACAGATGAACATACATACATACATACATACATACATAGCCTGTCAAAATCATAACCCTCCTTTGGCTTTGCCGTAGTCGGGTAAAAACAATGTTATGTCTTTACAAGAGTCGCTACTTCTTAGGTATATTAAAGGAATACTATACAAAAATCAATACAGTGTAATATAGTGCGTACAATACGCATAATAGAGGTGTTTTTGCAAAATGGCTTCAGTTATTCTTCAAAAAATTAACTTGTACTTATGATTTTCAGATCTATTAATAACTGGTAATAAAATTAATTAACATTACACAAGTGTTTCGATAACCTATGCTATAAAGAGATAATTGGAATGGAAACATGTTGTTATCTAATAGTTAATGCCAATGCATGACAACAGGTCAAAATTAATTTTCAAAAGAGATAAAAAAACACGTGTCTGCTATTAAATGACCTGGAATAATCTGAATGTCCAGGCAATAATAATATTGTTTTAAAAACAACTATTTTATGACTGTTATTGTTAGACTTTAATAACTAAACCACAAAAGCGATAGAGATGAAAATCGGCAAAGGGTAAATACGTATAACTAATATCTATGCCCTAGTGCAGCAAGATTAAATTGGAGTTATGGGCAATCATCTTCATAAAAAAGACTAGGATGACAAATTTTAATTATCATTAATTAATAATTGCCTTCTACCATTAAAATAATATTTTAAGTTTATAAATCATTATTCGTACATAACAAATGTACCTACATGAAGTTCAAAATCCTATCAAAAATTGTGTGAATGTAAAAGATTGTAAATAGTGACATCTCGCGGATTTTTTTTAAACACTTAAGAGTTGTTTCTTGCAAACGAAATCCCCAGCGAATCTTATTAAATAGCATTATTGACGTTCAAATCACTGCCGTTAGAGGGCATTTAATAATAAATATGTGTAACATTACAATGTACACAAGCAATATGTAGTACATATTATAGAAGGATATTAATTTGTTTATTAATATTACCTATGTTAATAAACAAATTAATATCCTTGTTTTATACAATAGTGTACGTGTGTTAAAGATAAAATTATTAATACCATGCTTTCCCTAGCCATAAACTGGTAGGTATTTAGGTATAGTCATCTTTACATCATTCATTCATACATCAACTGGTTTCATTATTATTTATAATAATGTATTTGTATTTAATATGATAATTAAGTACATAATTTTATATTCTGGAGTATTGGGTAATCCCGAAGTCATTGCTTTAGGATGCAATTAAATCAAGTTTATATTAAAGCTTTCAACGCAAAATTAAAATAAAGATTTACACAATATTAATAATAAATTGTTATATTCTTTTAAATTAATGGTTTATTATAGTTACCATAAAACGCGAATTTAATTGACTCTAAAAGAGTCTATATGGATTTAAAGCGAGATATCGTTATTGTTGCCTACGCAACTTTTGGAACAATGGCCGGTGAGATTTAGCCTCTGGCTCATTCATTGTCTTTATAACCTAAAAGGTTCACATGATCCGAAGTACATTGTCAGCCGTGGTCACCTGCCTAAAAGGGGGTAATTGTATCTAAGAAGCTTATCAGTTAAGTAGGACAAAGCACACCGTTGCATTCGCCCACAAGGACAGCTGACTCAGACTTATGAGTGCTAGAAAGGTCTCCATTAAATAATTATTCATAATCACAACCAGTTTAATAACTTGGTACGTTTAATGATTATTCCATTGAAGTACGCTTACCTTATTTATGACCAATACTCGACAATTATTGCGGGAATTGTACATTTGCTCGCGTACCTATACTCGTAGGTGTTGTCCTAACTATGCAGCTTAGTCTGAAGACGGTTTTCTTGAATATTTAATTCTAACAAATGATCTATAATAAAAACATGTTTATATAGATTGTAAAGAAAGCTTTTAACACACATTTTAATTATATTTTGAGGAGAGAATACCAGCTTATATTACTTGAATAAGGAAAGTACAGCGCAGGTTTATTATGAGTAATATGATAAAAACCCAATCACCACATATGGTTTAAATACAAACACTAGAATGTCAGGGTTGTTGAAAGGAATAAGGGGACAATGTGTTAGGGTAAATGTTCACATCTAGTACACTCAAGTGACTAGCGACAAGGCGCTGCGCCGGCGCAAGCACCACTCCACGACCATTCGCCGAGGCGGACGCAATGGCGGCCAGATATTTACTTGTAAGTTCACATTTATTTACACATTACACAGACATTGCGTTTTTTATTATTTATTTCGTATTAAATTAAATAACGAAGTAAGGTCAAGGCGGTAGGAATATTTACTTCCGATCATTCATCATTGTTGATTAGGGATAGAGTCAATAATATTGGGTATTTTGTTTTTAATGACAGTTTTCATTGTCATTGTCAGTCATCGATTGTCTTTACCCGCTAATAAATGTTGGCAAAAATCCATTTTGAAGATAAATAGTTTCGTTACAACGCGCGAAAGATCGCTAAATATATTTTTTAAAAATAAAACAAAAACTATACTAAACAATAAAAACGTATTGTGCGCAACTAATTACGTCATTGTATTTTATAATTAAAATAAAAATGTTCACCTAGTTTTAGATTTAAAAATCAAATCGTGATCTAAGAATACAAAAATATCTATGTTTTCTTAGTTAGCTATAAACATGCTTAGGTCAGCATTTACGATTAGTTTCGAAACAGCATTACTATGCAGTTATTTGTATTCAATAAACAAATTGCTCAGTTTTGTAAAATAAATATTTTTTCGTTAGGTATAGAAAATAGCTTGATTGTCATTGTTATATTATATTTTCGCTGTGTACCTACAAAACGGGCCCTTGAATAAGTATGTATAAACAGAACATAAAACATTATGTGAATCTGAGCGTTCGAACTTCTATTCGTTATAAACGAAGTTTCTTTCTTTATAATAAACCTTCAAGCATAAATATGTACACGAAATACAGAGAATCCAATATAAGGTAATTCCTAGGGTTTTCGAAGGCTCACGATCTGCAGTAAGGTTGTTGACCCCCGATGTTTGTTCGAATGCACAATGATGCACAACTCTCATAAATGTCGCAACTACGTCTTTCTTCGTGATACTTGGAACTTTGCCTGAATGTGTTTTGGAATTTCTAGTCGTGCGTACCTCTATTTCCATACTTTTATTAAGTAACTTATTGTTAGCTTTTTAAAATACTCTAAGCCAAATTGAAAGTTAAGTGAAAATAGATCTTAATTCAACTGGGCTACGTCAGTATGTAGCCACATCTTTGAATTATCAAAGTAATACAAAACAATTCTGTACTTTACCGTATAAATTATATTATAAAACTAACCCCGTTCCGTGTTTTTTCGGAGTAGTTAAATTTCCTGTGGCAATACTGGAATAAAAGGTGCCCTACCTACATAATATAATCTACTGCATGCCAGGCTTCAGTCAAATAATATTTTTACATACAATCGCTACATTTTTAAATACATGTACACATCCTCCATCTTCTCATACTGGTAGAAAACCAAGTTATATTTACGAAAACTAAAACAAACGAATAAAGCTCACATTAATTAGCCAAGTTTATTTGACGTCGACCTTTTAAACATTCATTTCTTAGACCTTGGTGCGCGAGAACTACGCCCGACTGTGACATTGTGCTCGATATGATCAGTGACCACTTCCGGATCCTATATGTAAACGTCACACGTATTTTTTTTCTTACCTGCCAGTTGTAAAAAAATGGGTTCGGTTTAATTAGTTATCTGTGAGGTCTTTGGCTTGCTTACAAAGAAAGCTACCTTTTATCTAACACTGTATTTTCGTTTTTTTTTTAAGTTTGTCATTTCCTGCAGAATACTCATGACATCTCTTATGAAAAAATAGTATAGATTTAAATCATGCGACACACTTTAAACAGTGTTTTGTCTGCGTTACCTTAATAAAAGTGTTACATCTTTTTATATAAAAAACCTAATTACTTACATTGTCAAATTTATATCTACGTACGAAATTCTTTGAAGTGAAGGAGAAAAACAGGAACAATTTGTTTATAATAGTGTATTGTCACCGTGAGATAATTATGTAATTCAAACAGGTTTCAATTGCGTGCTATAATTAAAATTGAAGTTTAGTTTGTACTGCTTTTTTTATAATCGGTTTAAAATATAATCTACTTAAATATAACACAATGTAACCAACCCAAAAATTGGCCAGATGACTTTAAATGTATGGATTCTTTATATTTATTGGGTTCGAAAAAGTACTAGTAGTAGTATATAGTAGTTGGATTACAAATACCCGCTTAACATAATATATCAATTTCGGCCAGCCAGCCTATTTTTTCCACACACACCTATAAAAGAACTTAACTAATAAAAATGCTCAACAGTTTTTCTTATAATTATAAGGGTTCCGTTTCCCATTTAAGGAGCGAAAATCTAAAAAGTAACAAAGAAATATCTGGGAACACTTCTTACCTTATAAAAATGGAATCAAAATGTAGCGGTTTAATCTTACTTTTTTGAATCTGTGGCTCACAGTGGTTTTGGCTGAGCAAAAAATTAAAACAGAACTAAACTACGTAGACTGTAATCTACGTTTAAAAATATATATAGCCGAATTAAGTAAACACAACAAATAATACAGCAAAAATGATTTAGAGTCGTTCGCCAATGCTACAATAATAGCACACGAACCAACTATAACTTCCTCTAATTCGTAACAAATTGTATCAATCAATCAAATCTCACTGACTCAAAAGATGCAAATTATGGCTTCAGAAATATTGTTGAACGTTGGGAAATGATTGCGTTAGCTCGGCAATGACCCGGCGCCGGCCTGACCGTGCATTAAGAATATTTAAACAAATCATTTATGGCCTCTGACTTCTTGCAGAATATGAGAACATAAAAGGGGATTACAGAGATGATATTACTGTTGGTTTACCTCACTTACTGTTTTATAGCTATTGCCAGATACTCAACTAAAGATTTTAAAATGCTTTTAAGACGCAAATTCTGCAAGCTGTATTGTACCTACTGAGATTTACGAACGACTTCTAGTAAAAATCAGTTCATCGCTAAAAGAAACATTGATCTTTCTTACAACTCGTATATAATAACTATAAGTCAAAGCCCATAGTTACAAAGACCAGGTACCTCAAATATATTTAGTTGCTCGCTGGCTCCCCCAGTTGACCAATTAGTTTCACTTCAGCTTCACTGCGCCGTGATCTCCCGACTGTTCGCATGACAAATCAAAATACCAAGGTCCAAATTAATTTAGAACGAAGCCTTCAAAACAGAGCTTGAAATTTAGGGTGTCGGACCGTGTTAATAATGTCTATCGTACTGGCATATCTATCCAACGATCCATACGCCAAGAACCATTTCGACTAGAAATCCTCTAAGTTTAATGAAGCATACCATTAAACTGTTTTAACAACTTTTATGAATAAAGCTTTATACAACATTTTACGCACTATGTTCTTTCCCGTGAACGGATGAATGAGATTTACCATATTTACTGATTACATATCTTGTTTTCCTAGATTTATCTCCAACCCAAATATCTTATTAAATAATTTAACTTACAAAAAAAAGAAATCGAAAAATTGGGACTGAGATATGCGCGTTAAACGATATGGGAAAGCTGTAATCAATTAAACATAATTTAAAAAAGCTGCACAGTACATAATATTTACTATTATATACGTTACCCTACAGAAAAATATTAAACGACAAGCCGGCAGCCGCATTTTCCTCGTAGTTCCTTATGTTGTATCCCAGGGTCTAATCTCCCTGAATGCAAAACTTCAGAAAAACCAAAGAGTAACACACATTCTTCGATCCTCATGTCTTCAAAAACTTTCGCATTTATAATAATAACTTAAAACATACAACAAGATCTACTAGATCATGATTGTGGTTATTAAATCGATAGAGGAAAAACACATAAGGAATTTTTAGTAGGAGCAATTAGATATGAATAGGTAGCTGCGAAACACGTAATCAGTGATATTGTGATTTCAATATCAACATGGAAGAAATCCATTAAACGGCGTATTTACAAGTCTTACATATAATATACATCAATTTACATCGCTTTGGCTCAAGTGTTGCATTTATTTACCGCATTCTTCTGACTTGATGTGTCATTTTAATTGACCGAGTATCACAAAAAACAATAATGGTAACAATAGGTACTGTGGCGATTACCTACAATAGAATAATTATGTTAACCGTGTCTTATCTAATTGTTAAGGAGTTGATGTATGAATAAAGTTGTGTCCGTGCAAATATTATGAACAGGTGCAAATTTGTATTATTTATTATTATATGTAAAAGTTAGTCTTTCGATCCACCGACTACAGATAAATGGCCGAAACTGAAATTCTACAGAGATTTTTTATTGCTACAGAGAGCAACATAATTTGTAAACTACTGTCCTCTATTAGTCATCCGATTGGATTTTGGTACATAACTTTAGCTACATCGAGTAAGAAATGCGGGATTTTCTCCTGTGTTGTAACATACAAAGACCTAAAATTTGAGTTCGATATTAAAATCGTACATAACAATAGGTATACTTTCTAACAAGTAATTATTAGAAATTAAAAAATGTCCCTATCCCAATTTGTTCTTAAATATAACTTATTGGAATTGTCTTAATAAAATAATATAACGCATAACTACACCTACATTAGAGCAATTGGTTCTGTATTTGTATCTACTTAACAAATTGTTCCAACAGTAGCAAAAAACAAATACGAATTACAGCAAATATCTAATTGTAACTATTTAGGCGTGGTCGTTATTTGGTACCACCCTAAAAAACTGTTAAATTATACTTTAAACTTGCTCGACCGGCATGAGACTTATTTCGGTACTTTATTTTCAATCACATTCATTAACATTAAATATCGATCGCATTTACAATATGAGTTCTTTAATTCCAATGAAAAAAGCTGCTGGTATTAAAGTTTGAAACATACCTTGTGACAATGTTTGCTTAAATCTTTAAAATTCCGCTACCGATTTTATGTCGGATTTTAGGATATATAGTAATTCAAGGGGATGGTTTATATTAATAATACATGCATTATATATGCGAACGAAGCCGGGGCTGGTAGTTAATACTTGATATACTCGTAATCACAATCAGTCTTCAGACACAATCAAGTACCTACGTACTTAAATGATAATTATTAAACCGAAGACAGAAACTTATAGATCATATTTTTCATTGTAAAGCTAACAGACAATTGGTTTTAAAAACTTAGTTTATCATATTATTAATGGTAAATTTAAAACCCGACTTAGGGAGACAGAAGTATTTCGTCTATAAAGCAAGTAACAAATTAAATTGGTATAGAGAATTAGAGTTTGATAACAAAAGATAAAACGGTTTATATGTAAAGTTATTCTTAATTTTTATATGATTTATATTGACAATTTAACAAATACAATTCAACTCAAGGCGAATCGTAATTGCTCCGTAAGCCGGGGTCTATTAACATATAATTTTTATAACTGTTTCCTCTTATTAAATAGGAGTTATAAATTATTTATATTATAATTGTAACATCGTTATCCTTTTTATAGTGTTGATGTATTCTAAAATAAGCAACCTATAGTGATGTTAAGTTTTTTAATTTTGCGCAATAAAATAATTGAAAACAAAAAAATATTTTAAGGAGCTCGGCATGTAGATAGATTAGCTTACCATAGGTTGATTTCCTGCATGACCTATTAACATGTAGGATATTTTTGTTCCATTACTAGCTAGCCTGACAGGACTTCATTTACACTATTTACCTGTAACTTTATACCCTACAACTACCTTTTTTTGCTTAAGAAGCATCCTCATACCTACTTCAAGGAATATGCTAAAAAAAGAATTGTGGAAATCAGTCCAGATGTTGTTGAGTTACACTTACCTACACATTTTGCGATTCATTTTTAAATTATAGATTGTCTCGAGAAACCGTTGAAACTGCGGGCCACGACTAACATAAGTGCTAAAAACAAATTATACAAAACAGATGATAAAAATCTTAAATTTATACAACAAAATGTACTTCCAGTTGTTCAGCTGCGTCTTATCTGCGTTAGCTGAGCCGACTCCGGGAAGAATACCCAAAGTGTACAATGCCCTCATCACTTCGAACCAGAACTTGGAACCAAGCAAAGCGTACCCGGTGTACCAACCTGTGCTAAGGAGTGCGGCTTTTCCATTCCCTCTGCAATCTGTCTTCTACGACGGCTTGCCTTTGACGAATGTAAGACACAATAATTAATCGATCGATAAAATTAATCTTTAACTATTTACTGTATATTGAGAAGAAAACTTGTATCTATGCCTATAGTTATAGTTCATTGTAATACAGCTGTGCACAAAGTATGAAATACGATGTAAATTTTATACCAAAATGAAACGAATGCAGTTGCAACTGTGGAATGTGTGTGTGTGTGTAAATGAGTAAATTGTACTAATAACTCGTTCAATTTATTACAATTATCAATAATAATTAAGTTTCTATACAATGTACATGGCAAATCTGGCTAAACATATTTATCACGTATCTACATATTTATATTTATATCCGTATATTTACTCGTTTGACGACTATTTATCTCTTTTCAGAGCTTGTTACCTCCTTTACCTTTGCCTCCAGCGGGTCTTCCCAAGGAAATCCCAAATCCTGAACCTGCAGCGTCACCTTCGGCAGAACCTTCTACCGAGGCATCTTCTACAGACAAACCACCAGAAGCACCAAGCCAAGAAGTAGATACAGCGAATGAGGCTACAGAACCTGCCCCACCGCCACCAAAAACTGAATCTCCGATACCACTAAACCAATTCGGGTTACCACCACAAGTTATCCCACTGGGAAACTTCGGACCTGGTTATGAATATACTCACATAAACACATTACCATACTCCTACCCAGGATTGCGGTTTTACAACGCCTACGATCCATTTTTATTCAACCCTTACGCTGGTTTTCCTCTATATCGGCCGTATACGAATGTGCTTGCTCCATTACCTTCTTTAGCTGTGCCGAAGGAAGCTCCAAGTCCTAAGGCAGCGCCAGCTCCGGAAAGCTCTGAAGCATCTCAAACACCACCACCCGAGCCGAGCGATCTTAACATTCTTAATTATTCATCAAAAGATCCCGCCATTCCTAACGTTCCCCCGCCGCCGCTGCCTCAAGGAGGTTTAAAAACTGACCAATAGATTCGTACAGCGCAATTATTTTACTTTTTGCTACATAATTATTATGTGTGATAAAGAGCTCATTAACTATTTTTTAATGTGTATAAAAATACTCGATTTTATAAGTCCACAATAAATCGTAATACCCAAAGTTCCTGAATGTGATTGTAAGTACTTACTGTATTGTTTTCAAAATGGTTTTTCAGGAAATAATTATACGTGTAAGATTCTAGAATATAATAATAACATTGATAATATTGATATGTTAATAAATTATTAATTAAATCAAACTATTTGTGTTATTTTAAATTGTACATAATTGAAATGACTAAACGGTGACTAATCGGTTACCGTCTAACGAAACTAATCTTTTTTAATATTACACACTAGGAAAAGGTTAAAGTAGATTGATTACATGTTGAGTATGTCATATCTTGCATAATAATAAATCCCACTCGTAACGCCGAAAAGTATTGTGGACTTTAATAACTGGAATAATTGGGACAATTGGGCTTGTTCGGCTGTGGAAAAATGTAATAACTGATACGCAGTATTTGTTGACACAGCTAAAAGCGTTATCTGTAGATCTCATACTGATATCTAGCTATCTTCCTGGGTACAAACATTGGCACAGCTCATGGACACGGAATCAATGTATATGTGCTTTTCGATATCGTATCGAAAGTATTTTTCTGTGTGGGTCGCTGTTGTGTCGTTGCTGTTAATAAACTGATTACAATTGTTAGCTTTTATACAGGATGCTTCTTATATTTCTCTGATTACTTATTTATTTTATTTAGATTGACAGATGCGTTTCTTGATTAACAAGTTGGAACATGATTGGTGTAGGGCTTTATTTTTTTATTATCAATTATGGGAAAGCCTCTCATAATGTTCGTCATGACAAGTAAATTGAATTAGTGGTTAAAATTGCTTCAGACTACAAAGTTTTAGTCGATATGGTCTTTCGGGCGAGTCCGACAGAATAGAAGAGAACAGAATAAGAATACTACTAAGATCGTTTTTAAAGTTTTGAATAAATTAACTACACAATTTGAATAAAACAAATTTATTTTTACATTCTAGTTACTGCCATACAACGCTTGGATTTCCGTAAAAGTATATATCCCAATTCATTCCTCCAATCATGTCAGCAGGTATGTACCATTCGTAAAAAAAATATTTAAAACGTTTTTGTGAATGACAATAGGTTATTCTGGGAACACACATTTGAAAATTATAAGCCGTGCTGCGAAGCATATCTTCTTCGAACGATGTAGCTCTCAAGATAATGCAAGTTGGTATCCTGCTTACTTTTATCCATCCCTACAATGACATCTATTTATTTTTACATTTTAAAGTTATTACCAATTTATTATTATAGTATATTACAAACGTTCTATGGCCCTTAAAAGAGTATAAAAAGTTAGATTAAACTAATATAAGTATAATACAAACACTTACGCGAACTATTACTTTTCCTAAAACTTGAATATGATCCACATGGGTATGCGCAAGAAATCTTATATCTTTACGTTTGCAATCACCAAAAATATATTCACTGTGTATTCTCACTGTAATTATATTAAATACACACATCACATATGTCTACAATAAAATAAACACATTGATCTCTCAATTGCCTTTGAGCTTTATTAATAAAAAAAATATTTGAAAAACGAAATTTTCCCACTAAAATTAGGAATTATTATAACTATATGAATTATTAGGAACGTATATATATCTAGGATATTAAGTTATTTAGCAGTTAATTTAAATAAGGCATACCAGGGTCTTTATCAGTTCCCGTTAAGGTGATATCACCAATTGAAGTAAAGTATTGCCAGGCCGCATTATCTGAAACTGAAGAAATGCAATCTAAAAATCAATATAAAACTAAAATGTTCTTAATAAACAGGATATCGTAAATTTATTCAAAATAATTAATTAGATTAGGGTTATTCAAAGTATAGGGTGCACAAAAATATTCATCAATACGCAACATACAAACTTTGCTATGTTATTTAAAAAGGGCGACCATATTTAATTTGCAATTTCAAAAAACAATTAAAAATTTTCGTATTAGAAAGAAAATTAAAAATCTTATATTAAAGAAATTTATAAAAATAATAATAAAATATATATATATTACCAAAATTGAAGTATATATAAAAAAATAATAATTTTCCTTTCATTACGAAATAATGACTGCAGTTACTATCAAATACGTGTATACAGAGTAATAACCCAGACACGCTACTACATACTCTTTTATTGTTATTATAATAAAGCATTTTGTTTGTAAATAGCTTTTGTATACATATTACGTTACGGCAAGTTTTGCGGCTATAACAATTTTATTTTCAATTATATTTCAAAATGTATTGAGACGCATGGAATTCACCAAATTGTAGATTTTCTGTGTTATATAAAAGAAAATAAATAGGTTATACAAGAGTGATACTGCACGATACTGTAAGTAATGTTTAATCACTTTCTATTGGATTGCTTTTGAGTATGAGTTTAAATGAAAAGTATTAAACGTGTTGTTTTTTACTATTTGAGCACACATATAAAATCTGTAACACCATGTATTATCAATTTGCATGGAGTAATATTTACGTAGGGCTCAAAATAAAAGCCATCGCACAAATCTTAGTTCAGTGTTACTCGCGAGTGAGTCAATGATAATATGGATAAAATAAAACAATGTTTAATTCTCTCAGTGGTTATGTTCTAGTTAGTACGAATATTTTAATACTTATAATAACTGCACCCAGTTTTCAGGTATATATAGACATTTATTTATAATTAAACACAAATGATTGACATTTAAATTGTACTAAAACAGTTGTATGTAATAATAGTTAAGTACCAGAATTGTGTTGTCAAATTCTTAAGTTGTGTGTCATTTGTAGGTATGTTCACCAGAAATAAGCAGAAAAGGCGTAGTCGTGCTATGGCCCGAAAGCCCAGAAGACACGGAAATCAATTCCAAACCCCTGTGTTACAATGCACAAAGAATTATCACTAGAAGTTGTATAAATAATACCTGGGTCCCTTCACTTGCCGATTTACAACCATGCTACAATATTTTACACATACCTGACTTGGATCACATATCGTCTACATGTCCACCAGGCTTCAAAGAAATATCGGATAATAATACTGAATACTGCTATCAAATAGATCAATCATCTACTTGGAGCTATCCTTGTCTTCATGATGGCGGTGCATCTGTTATAACTGATCTTAGTGATTACGATGTGGAGTCACTCCTGCATTCTCTGAAACAAATGAATGTCTCCAGATATTTTTGGTTACCAGCAAGAAGATCGAAGCTTTTTAGTCCAATAATATGGTATACTCCTGGTAAAATGTGGGGGCGTGAAGTCGAAGGAAACCACCTTCTACAGCTGCAGGCGTCAATATTTAAAAATTGTCTGCTCCTAGATATAGAATTACAACAAATTACATCGGAGCTATGTCTTATGGAATATCCTAGTTTGTGTTTTTATACGAACAACATTCATACCCCTGCGAAGTGTCCCAAAAATTATCATGGTGTAAGATTTACACCAGACGCAAGTGTATGTTTCGGTATTGAGACTTCCATCGACGATCATACATTTGACGATTTTTTTAATAATGGTTCATGTACGCCCATGGGAGATGGAATCGAAAGTGATTTAGGCAGATATATTTTTAAGGAAATTGCAAATATTAATAATTTACCTGAATTTGAATGGTGCTGGTTTTCTACAACACATTACATTCTGAAGGATCATGGTGATTTGGGTATTTTTGAATTTCTTTTATCTGATGTTCGCGTTGCTATTAATAAAGAAGGTGGAATAAAATTATTAAGAAAATCTAATACAAAACTTAATTGCATGGCCTGTCAAACGCAAATTGTATATGAAGAACCTGAATTATCATTTGAATATAATAGCCACGACAACAGAATATATTTAACAATTTACTACCCTTCAGGTTTGTGGAAATATCATATGAATGATACAGGAATTCAATGTTTTACGGATGCCACAGGATTTGAACAGGTAGTTGAAATTAACGAACTTCCTTACATGACAAAAAGGGATACTATACGAGTATATCCTTTGTTGACAAATGACAGTATCAAAGTAGAAAAAAATGTTTATCTTATAGATCTGATAACAGATCGATCGGCACAATATTGGTGCGAAGGACATTTGAAGAACTTTTCATTGATATCTACTGAAAAGATAGTGGTGAATCCTCAAGGTAATGATGTACATGTGTTTTCTATGGCAATAAAAGTCTTCATATCCAATTGTGACGTTCAAAATAAACTAGAGCGAAAGATGGCTCAACTGCGTCAAAACATTACTCGTATCTTTAACGCAGACAAAGTGCTTCTTATGGACATACTCGATTATACTTCGGAAGAGTTGCTCGTTCTGTTACATTTGCATGTGCCAATAGAAAAAGTATACAAAGAAAAAGGAGACAATATAAAATTTGTTTATGAAAATATTTACAACATTGCAAAAATTGAATTACCAAAAAATAATTATACTTTCGTTAATATTTCAAGTTCGATATACTGTTTGCCCTCAGTTTCTAATACAAATAATATGACACTTGAATGGGAATTAACATCTATAGGTCATATAACAGCGCCTAAACAA
Organism: Eurema hecabe; assembly: GCA_026213755.1. Lineage (NCBI taxonomy): Eukaryota > Metazoa > Arthropoda > Insecta > Lepidoptera > Pieridae > Terias > Terias hecabe. The sequence goes on from JADANM010006098.1 coordinate 3,887,054, forward strand.
TTTTGTTTGCAAGAAAATGGTTTACCTGTAAAGCGACGATGCCTTGGTTCATATGTCCTAGGAAGTGTTTGGGGAGAGATAGAAGGAGTTTGCAACCATAACTATTCGCCGTCTTCAACTACAACTTTTCTTTACGAGTTTTTAAAAGGACGAATACCAGAAAGTGAAAAGTTTCGTTTCCTCACCGACGGTTTAACTAATGCGCTTAAGGATGTGCATATTTTGATTCCAGCAGACATATACTATTTGTCAATGTCCTTAAAACACATACTGATATTGGCCCAAAAAAACGAAAGTTCTGTGGATATGGGAACTATTTCAAACATTGCTTGGATCATGAATAGGGTCATGATTCTCGACAACAAATATTTAAGGCTAGCGCAAACGCTTAATTCGACCAACGTTATTTTGGACGCGATTGGTGAAATAATTGAATTTTTGACACAGAATACCCATCCTACCCCTCGCTCCTCTAACATTTATTCAGAATTAGCTATACAACCGGAATTTCTGGTCCAAATATGTCATCCACTTAGAAATAACATTACTGGTATAGCTATTCAACAGTCAAAAAATTCAACTAGTTTTTTCGATATGGAAATCAAACCTTTATTTAAGAATACCACATACGAAGATATTTTAAATCTCGATAATTTAGAAATTGCAACTTGGATCCCTGACGAAGTTTTAAAATCATTAAAAAGCGTTGACAATACTTCTGATAACAGTTCGTTTGATGAAAGGGATGTTCATATTATAATTAATATCTTTAACAGTGACGCAGTATTTCAGGCCCTCGACCCGACAAACTTCGTTGTGAACAGTCGCATAATTGGCGTATCTATACCTGGCTATTTACCTAATCTAGAAAATCCAATTCCTTTGATATTCAAAGACATGTACGCCTCTGACTATAAAAAATCTTGCGGATATTGGGATTTTGATGTCCATAAAAATATTCCCGGGTTCTGGTCCGATAAAGGTTGTTATTTGGTTGTCACCATAAACGAAACAAGTTTATGTAACTGTTATCATCTAACTCACTTTGGTCAGCTAATTAATATTCGGGAGCGCTTAGGCTCAGATAACGATACGCGTCTTACGTCAAATACTAAACCTTTGAATATAATATCTCTAATAGGAAGTTTTTTGTCTTTACTGGGTATTGTTGGAATATGGATTACGGCAGTTGTATTTCATGCATGGAGAAAAAAGGCAGGCACTAAAGTTCTTTTAAATTTAACAGCTGCTATTGCCATGCCACTGTTGCTAATAGTCATATTCAACTTAGATAATTCTATTTTTTATAGAGAAGATGATGCGTTTCATATATCTGAGCACAAAGAAATAGTTTGCATATTTCTCGGTGCGCTATTGCACTACACAGTTTTAGCAAGTTTTATGTGGATGCTAATAACTGCATCCTTACAATTTATACGCTACGTCAGAGTGCTAGGAGTGTATCGACCTTCAAGATTTATTGTGAAATTCACATTAATAGGTTGGGGAATCCCTATATTGCCAGTAGCCATTGTTCTTATCATAGATAGCAAAAACTATATACCAAATCTGCCATTCAGTCGATATGATCACGCGATATGCTATCCCACCGGTTTCTTGTTAATCTTCACTGTAGTTTTACCTATATGCGTGATTTTGTTCATAAACATAGTTTTATTTGTTCTAGTTTTATATGCAATTTCACACGGCCCTGATGGCAAAATGAGATCTACGGACATAGATTTGATAGGAGCTCAGTTAAGATTATCAATTTTTCTATTTTTCCTTTTGGGACTTACATGGATATTTGGTCTATTCTCTTTCACGGCTAATTTAATTTGGTCCTACTTTTTCTGTTTAACATCGACATTGCAAGGATTTGTCTTGTTCGTTTATTTTGTTATTTGTGATCCAATAACAAGAAATTTGTGGGTCTCATTAATGAAGCCTCAGTTTCGGTCAAATACACCGAGAGAAAGTATCACAAGTTTATCTAGTACATAGTTTGTAATATGTTACATCTAAAATTAAGATAAACGATTGTAAGGTATTTAATAAAGGTATTTGCATTGTAAACTTTTGCGTTTGATTTACCAAATACTCAAACAATACGAAAGATAGACCGCCAAATGGAATAAAATTTCGGCATTGTAAGTACGTTTTTTAAACTGTAATGATGTACTCAATGATTTGGATAGCGATTTTCTCTTTAATTTTAGTACTTCAAATGGGTACGTGTCAAACTTTAGTATTTTTTCATATTATATTATTTAAAACAAATTATTTTTCTATTTTTGAATGGTTGTCTGTGGTATGTGGACATTAAAAGTTCGGGATCAACTTTAACCATAAGTTTTTCATAAAATGTATTTAGTTTTTTTTTTATACGAAAAAAATTTATAAAGCGACTTTGCGAAATTGATAAAAATATATTTAAATCGTAAAGCCGAAGGATGGAGGGCCGTACCAGCAAATCAAGCAAGCTACTCACTTCGGGCTGAAGACGACGAAGATGTGCTTTACGGCCTGGATATAACGGATGAAGATTTACCTCGAAGTAAGTTAAATTTTGCTCCCTTCCATTTGGTTTTAAAACGCTCCAGGGCTCTGTAAGACTTTAAGACTCATAGTTTTTTTGGGCTAGATCCACATTATGATTTGATATTTAAAAGCTAACTCACCAAAGTTTGTGACCAAAGATACAATTGAAATACCTTGGAAGTAATTTGATTATAGAATTTTCAAATTTGTAACTAAGCAATAGGCTACTAATTACTTAATTACTATTTATTCAAACTTATACATATTGGTTTCAGCCGAACTAAATAATGTATATAAATTTGGATGGTGCACCCGGGACGTCGTTAACCATTCGTATTTTCGAAAGTCGGTGAATATTACATTTGGGGACTGGCGGAGTACAAACGTCAATTATATTTATGTATGTATTTTTTATGTTATAAAACTGTTTGACAAATACTATACGCATATCAGTATTCCATAATCGTATTTATAAAAACTAGCCGAGACTCATGGTTTTACCCGCATTAATGCACGTATGTCCATAAATACTTCCACTTGAATTTGCGTAGTTTTGAGACTTAAGCATACATAAGGACTGACAGAAGAAAGCGAGCATTGTATTATACAATGTATTACGTAATGATTCGTAATTCGTTATTTCGGATTTATAAATAGAAATTATTTTAATATGTTATTACGTACTGTTTTTAAAGGAATAATTCCCTTGCAGCTCATAGCAAAGAAGCACACACAGAAATATCGTCACCAATGCGTTGTCATGAAGATGTACGTGCCTAAAAAATTTCTATTCTACAAAAGCAGACTCCCAATGTATTATTGTCAAGGAACGATCTCATATCTCATGCTGAACACAATCAATAGATATGAGATACATGAATTTTATTTAGGCAGGAGAATGATGGTACCAGCTAACTTTGTGTTTGAATTTTATCACTATAAACCCTATTAAAGATCTGTTATTGATATGGACTATTGACAGGAAATAAAGCTTTTACAAATGATACTATTACATTTTCATTCCCTACTTTTCTACACATGATTATCCTCAAAAAAATCTGTTCACGAATTGGTAGAGTTAAGTAAAATTGCCCGTCAATCACCGAAAACGTAGTTTCACAAAAAAAAGATTAATCAAATCGATGCAATTGTTCTGAAGCCCATTCAATACAAATGAACTTACAATCAAATCGCGTTTCATTTAAAGTAACTAAGTATTAAAATTTATTTGAATATAAAACTAAAGATATTAAATTAACTTTTTTAAAATATAACTCTAATTGGTACCTACCAAGCAAAAGACAGATTATTTATTTGGTGTAAATTTATAATTTCTAGAATAGAATTTACAAATTCAATTAATTCAAAAAAACTTTTTTGTAGGACATAGCTCTATTTAAGATCTTAAATTTCAAAACATCATATTCATATTCGTTCTGTTGGTATATTTGTTAAGTTGAAGATGTATTACCTTTAACATAACTCACAACTAAGATTGAACTATCAAGTTAAACAAAAAAAAGATTTCTTATTTTCAAAGTCACGTTGAACAATACAGTTTAAGTATTTCAGGTATTTGCATGTGTTCATGTTGTCTCATATTCTCATTGGACTGATAACAATTGAATCACAACAAATATTATTTGTTTTGGAAGTGATGAGAGAGAGATTTTCAGAAGCATTTTCACATAATTTGTGATAGAGAGCAATGCGTCGCTCAGTTGTTTTAGTGTTTAGTAAGTTTCTTTTTTAAATAACATCTCGTGTTTTTTTTTTATATTTATTGATTTTTTTGAATTTTGCGAACACAACACTAACGTTTCAAAGTGCCATTTGTATAAAATGCAAAACGGTTTCCAGATTTTATTGTATCAGCAAGATGTATGCTGCGCGATTTTGCGATATGTCACGACGATTTCAGGCTAAAGCCTCCTGACGGTGTTCTGAAGGAACATACGTTTCCATGGCTTGGCTTTGTCCAATATATTCACGGTAATTTTAGTTTATTGTCTTTAGACATTAGTCTCTACGTATAATTCTTAATGAATCTTATTGAATAAAAAATGATTTGATAATTCATAATTTTATAATGTTACATTATTATATGATATTATTGTATGATACTACTTCCTTTTTTATTAGATATAGATAAACCCTTATGTTAAATACTAAAATAGGTCTTAATCATCAAATCAGTTCTTATATTTTTGTCTTAGTGTTAAAATTTATTAGTAATAGTAATTAACACTTGGGTTTCAGTTACCACAGGTTTGCCGCATCACAGCAAAGCTCCCAGAGTTATTCTTGTGCATAAACAGTTTGCTGTTGGAACTGCAGTTGATATGCTTCGGCTTCCCAAAAATTACAAACTGTAAGTTTTCAGACTTAATTCCGAAAATTCGGAAAGTGCAATCAAACAATGATATGAAGATATGGTATTACTGAATTTCAATTTTTTACATATTTTTTACCTTTTTCTTATTCGATAAGTGTCCTTGAATATCGTAGTCGATATTTTTATATATAATATAGACATAAAACAATAAAATTAAGAATACAGAATGTAGTCTAAACAAATCGCAAACGGCCGACTATGAACCCCGTGATGGATCTGAAAATATTTTTAGAGGAAATGTATTTTTTGGTGACTACGTTCGGGATGAAGAAGATTGCAGTCTAACAAGGAGTCAGGCAAAAATGGGTATAACGTGCCCGAGAGCATACCTGGAAATACCTCTCATTGACATCAGTCCACATCCTGAATACTCCAGGTAAATAATAAAATCTATTGTAATTTCAAATGTCAGCATGTTGTGAATGGAGTAAAAGTTGACATAATATTAAATAAAAACAGGCGATTTTGAAATCGATTTTTAATTTTTACAGATTTGGAGTTGGCAATAGTCTAGCTCTAGTTAAACTCCTCAGAGCGGTTAAATCACGTGAGCATTTAAATTAAATAAAAAAAACTGCTGATATAATAGAATAAATTTTGTTTAATCTAAAACTCATACAAATTTCGTATTATAATTCAGATCCTGCCAATTGTTTTAGAACAATGACCTTTTGTCTAGCATATACCTAATACCTATATATGGAGCAAGGTACTTATATTTTTTATACGAGTTAAAATCTAATTCATAATGTTATTTTTTTATTCTAGTTTATATGATTCCCGTATGTTTACCGTCAGTGGAAGAACGTGAAAGGAAACGACGGCATAAATTTGTTTTTCTCGTAGATTATTTGAGTAGTAAGTGAACCCTTGATATATATTATATTAAGTATACAGCATTATATGGATAACTAAAGTATATTACAACAATTATAAATTCTTTCAGCTGTCCCAAGAGATTTTGATTCTGAAAAAATGGCTAAAAAAACATTAAAATTCTTTACGCATAAGGAGTGCCGAAAGTTACGTATGAGACATGTAAGTGTAGATTAAGGAAGTATTTAATCTAAATCTGTAGGTACATATTATATATACAACTAGCGCTCTGTCTCGCAGTAAAAAAAATAAGCTACAAAATACATACATTTTTGGTATTTATGCGTTGATCTGCAACATCACAAAATGTATTCCTTAAGTATTGGTGATTCAACAATGTCGCAACAATACAATGGTTGTTTCAGAGATTGGGAAGCGAAGGTGTAACCCATGTTATTTGCACGTCCGGTTGCGGTGTTCGTCCTGGAGCACCAATAGTAACCCACGCCGCTGATGGCCCTTTCCAACTGATGGGTATCGCAGCCGGCAGTGGCCCTTGTACTAGACGCACCATGAGGAACCGAATCAACAAAGAACTGCCACTCTACATAGATGTTTACCCATATGTCAATTGGATAATCAGCTTTATAACAGCTAATGTATTACCACGGCCATATCCAGAAACGTTTCAACTTCTCGAAGGTGGTCCAGGTAAGGAGCTTCGTTATATTGATCACTTACGCGAAGAACAACTGCAAATTTAGCTCGACAAATTTATGCTAAAATATTCATTCTTTTTTAATTTTAGCTATGGGAGTTAATAAAGGGTATTTGAGAACAAGAAAACCACAAAAATCTGGCTGGAAAGCAAGAACTTTCGTATCAGGAAATTGGTGCTACAAAAGTTTGAAAAAAATACGAACTTCTACTTCATTTTTCTATTCGGAGCAGTTTGAAGTCAACGCCGATCCTCCAGGAAAATTAAATATTATTATGAAAGTAAGCGCATTGTTTTTTTCATGTTGTTCTACTAGAAAGAATTAAAATACGATAATTATTTCATTACAATAGTATCTTCGTGATAACTTGTATAATAATATAACTTGTATTCATGTTTTATTTTACAGATATCAGCCGGAGTTGAATGTACGATCGTGTGTGCTCGGTTATTAATGCCAAATCGTCTTGTAAAGCCTACTATTGAAGGTGTAGGTGGTTACAATATAACAGTAAGTTTTAATTCGCAATGGTTCCCATATACATTTTACTTTGGATTGGGATTGAATGGCAGAAACACTTCCGCGAGAGATTTGACTAAATGGATCCACGAACGCTCTCCCGGATTTTGGTAATGCCAAGGTAAAATATACGCCAATATTTAAAATTTTAGTAATATATTTAATCATTATAATCTTAGTATTATTTCTAAACATAAAAAGGTATAAAAATTCTCAATTATATAAATGCTATTAAATCTTAAATCGATATTTAAAAATTCAGATCAACTCTCAGGTCAAACTGTGCAATAAGCATCTATTGCACACATTGTAATATACATTTAAAACCACATCATGTACCACAATATAAGAAGTAGCTTTTGTTTTGGAGCCTCATATAAATTAGCAAACTACAAAAACTAGGCCGATTCTACAGAAACCGTATCTTCGTCATTAAGACCTTGACTTCCTGTTGGAGCTGATGGAAAACTTTGCGGTTGCTCTTGTTGGGGAGATTGTTGGAACGGAGGGTTTTGTTGTTGCGGAGGGTTGGGTAAGAATTGCGGTGGCTGTGGGAATTGGGGAAATTGCGTTATTCCTGAAGAAGGATACTGAGGATACTGAGGGATTGAAGGAATTTGTGGTCTTTCGGGAATTTGAGGTGCTTGGGGAATTTGTGGGACTTGAGGAACTTGTGGGGCTTGTGGAATTTGTGGATATTGAGGGATTTGTGGATAATTAGGAATCTGTGGAATTTGAGGATATGCGGGCATATTTTTAGCGTCATATGACTGGGATGCCGGTCCTGATTGTGGCTGGTTAGAAGAAAATTCGGCTGATTCTATCACTGCTGTATCCTCATCGCCAGCAGGCTGCGATTGGGGAGGTGAATCTTGTGAAGGTTGTTGAGGTTGTATCGGTAAGGGCGCACTTGGTAAACCAGCTGGTGGCAAAATTGGGCTCTGCGAAGGGTATAGGACACCGGAACCGAGGTAGTATGGCGGTGTTACTATGGGTTGATAGGATGCAACTCCTGGAAACGCCGGGTATACTCCGAACTGTGGTACCTGGTAGCTAACTTGCGGCTGATAATCGATGTACGGTGATGGCACCTTGAAACAGAAATAGAAAAATATCACTTGCCGATAATTGTTAAATAAAAATAATTTTTTACGACAAATTTTAAAATGACGTCATGTATCTACAAGGAATATGTAACACGTTTAACCTATCTTCTGCATAAATAATTTGTAACACTTACAGCATTGATGTATTGGCTCGAAGAATAAGCAAATCCTTTAACTTGTGGAGGTATTATGGTTTTGACGATGGAATCACCGAGTGGGATCGCGCCAGGCCATGCCGTCGACCCACCGCTTACACAGCCTATAATAGCACTAGCCAGCAGTATTATAACCTAATTAAACAACAAACAACATTATTATACACTCGTTTACATGCTTAAACAACAACAATGCTTATTTTAAAACGCTATTTATAGCCAACGAGTTCACATTCTCAAAGAAACAGAGCAACTGTCCTTTATATTCGTACCTTCATCTTTGAGCAACTTGTAACGAGATGTGTACACGTATTAATGACGACTCTTTTATATCCACTCGATAACACCCACCCAAAACGAAGAATGAAAACACCTAGATATGTCTACACAATTTGTATTCAATATACCTGTATCTTGCATCAGAAGTTCACGTACTAAGATTAACGAAAATAAAACTTATTGCCGACATATTTATGTCACAAGTTACATTTTCTTAACATGTATTTTTTAATTTTTAGTATGAGTTTTTTTATTTACAATTCATTCAATAGTGGGTTATCAATAAATTAATATATTACACCGACAATATAAAGCCCAACAACTTGAAAAAGATGGTCTTGTCACTTCAAAACTTTATTCTTAATAAAATACTTTAGCACTATAATAAAAAAAACGGCTACAATAAAAATAAAGTCTTTTCTAGATATCCTATAAATATACTCAGTGTAAAATGGCATTGCGATATAATATTACCGCTAAGTAAACTATCGAAAAAATTGAAATAGATTGTTATATGTATCTTAGTGTACGCTGAGACTACAAACATTGTAATATGCATTTTAATACAAAAAAAATCATTTAGGAGCTTCAACAACAGGTTGTTGGCTTCCTTGTCTAAAGACTTATAATTGTTCAATTTAATGAAACAAAGAATATGAATTGTCTTAATTATATAAATTAAACAGCCAATATTTGGACTCGTACTCTAGTGAAATCTAACCTTTTAGATAAGGCTTTTAAGTTTTTATATCCACTACGATTCGACTAACAGTTTGTTGTTAGTTGTACGTCTTAGTTTAAATAGATCATGCAAATGAAAAAATCTGAAAGCTGATCAATTTAATTGTATCTAGGTCTAGGTTATAGAAAACAAAAGGGTCATCAATATGGATTAAAAACAACTTTTAATGATCTTACGGAATGCTCGGTGGACGAGTCAGACTCACACTTATGAGTTTTATTTTAAGTACTATGAGTTTGTAACGAAGTTAATGTTACTTTTGTACTTAATTTCGTTTCAAATGCAATAGTCATGCAAACATCTTAAGAACTATGGTTATTATTTTCCACTCTTTTTTGGATCTTCTCCAATTCTGGGGAAGAAGAAATCCACAATCCTCATCTTGTAAAGGCCGACTACTGCTTTAGGAACGTTAGGATGCATAGGATGGCTGCCTCCCACGTATGCAGAATCCCAGAAATTTTTGAAAAGTTGTAGAAAAACACGAAACGTCTTGAGTTGGTCCATTTTTGCAGCCTGAGTGAATTTACCTGTAAAACATTTTGAAGATAATACAAAATATGCTTGTAATATTATACATGCGTAAGTAACTATTTGTATATGTGTCTGGCTGCTAAACTTTCTTGCCTAAACTGCTGAGCAAGTTTTGATGAAATTTAGTACAGATGGAGTCTAATACTTTGGGAAGAAATTTGGCTGGTTAACTTTAAAGCAACGGTTTAAAAGTTCAAAAGGTTGAAAGAGACATTTTATGTATGTATTATATGTATTATAATTATTTTTTGTACGAGTATATTTGAGAGAACTCTCTAAAGTATATAATGGGATATAGTATATAATAGTATAAGTATAGTAGCTTGAGTTTAATTCATCGAAGATACTTTTTATCTACGTAATCTATGTATATAAAAAAAAGTCGTGTTAGTTACTTCACTTATAACTCAAGAACGGCTGAACCGATTTAGCTGAAAATTGGCAGGGAAGTAGTTTAGAGCCAGGAGAAGGACATAGGATACTTTTTATCCAGTTTCCAGGGGATTAATTTTTTTATGAAAGTAAACGCGGACGGAGTCGCGGGCAACAGCTAGTATTAATAAAAAGAAGAAACGTTTGAAAACATACCGGCGCCGGAATCTTTTTTGACACGAATTAGCGGGCTATGAACTTGAGTGTCATTAGAATCGCCGACGTCGTTCAAATCCATTAATAAAAGAGTATTGTTTACTCTTTCTGTATTGATATTTTGCATCTGTAACAATTAGGCCGTAATAAAAAAAAGAATAAAAACTAAATAACATATGACTCTAATCCTACTAATATCATAAACGCTTAAATTTGGAGGATGCATGTAAGATTGTTTGTTGCTCTTTCTCAGAAAATCTAGTAAATACATATGACCATATCACAGATTAACAAATAGCACACTTTTTAACCCGGTATTGAGACGGGAGAGAAAACTACCGTAGTCAAAATTCATTTTGAGACTCAAAAGTAGATTACTAGTTAAACAAACTATCACATTGCTACTGTGCTACTAACTCAAACAATTTATGACCATAATTATCTTATCTAAAAACGACTTCTTTAAAATAGATATAAATATTAATAATTCAATCAGTTTTAGATGATAAAAAGCTCTAAAATAATTCATCAATCAAGGACGATTACACGTTATGAAATCGGAACTGGATGACATCAATGTGTATCGTTTAATTGATACTGACCTTTTGATTCGGAGATCCCAATACTGATATATAGTACACACTATGATAGCTATGCAATGTGATTATGAAGGATAAAGTCACACTCAAATACATTTTCATTCACAATTAACCCGACCTCTTCATACAACACAAGCGTATACTGATTCTCAACAAATGCAATTCCATATGAAAACTCCAACATTTATAGAACAATAAAAGCAAACATTATTCACTGTAATAAATCGCACGAGTTTGCAAATGTAAATATTTTGATTTCGTTCCCATATTGTTTTTAAATTATTATATGAGAAAGTAAAGTAATTAATTACCTATGTATTTAAGGAATCTATCGTATCATATAAACAGTGTGCGTCACATTCTATTTTTTTATTTGGCTGTTGTTGAAGAAATATCCAAAGAAATTTGATGTAGGTATAGCGTTATAAATTTTAGTTATAATATATAAAAAGTTTAAAAAATTGTGGACGTTACAGCCTTTGTAGAAAAAAAGCTCATCATGTAGACAGTAAAAAAATGCATGCGCATCTAAAATAACGTTCGAAATCTTAACGAAATATCTTATTAAATTCAAACTGATCGTCACCGAAGCCTCCCTTGAGAGTTCCTAGACCAGATTCGCAGTGACATTTGCTACCGGCTGCAAATCCAACTGACATTTCTACGACTCGTTTTTTAACAACACATCGTAATGTAGATGGCAGTTTTGTTACGCAAATGTGTCCTTTAATCTATTAAGAGAAAGCGTTTTATATTCACCACTAAATATCAAGATAAAAGAATATTAGCTTCATTAAAAACTACAATCGCTTAAAGTTTAAGCATTCCTTTGTTGGTATATTACAATATCGTTCAACTAATTATACTTGTAAAATGCAACAGCATGCAACTAGTTAAGGTTCTTGCTTCGTAAAACGATTATTCCTGGTTATTATCGCAAAGGAAAAATAAATCGAATGTCAATGTTTTGCAATGACATTTAAAATACAGGTTATAATATAAATTCAAAAACTATTTTATAATCGGAAATGAGTGTGTTGCAGGACGTTAAATAACAAGAATAATTAACAAATATTATTCTGTAATGAATGAGACATGTCAGGTTAGTGTACTAACATGATGCTAACGTAAACATCCTTTTCTAATGCCTTCTGCAATATTGTAAAAGTTGTATAGACTCGATCGAAAGCAGATATTAGGCAAATGTTGTTTTATTGTAGCAACAGCGCGTTATTTGAGAAATAAAAGAATATGTGTAAAACAGTTACTCCTATCTATTTACTTTATTATTTTTGTGATACAAATGTATTGTGAATTTTAGGAGTTGGTGACAGCGACCGATTCGTCGGCACAAACACAGGAAATTAAAAAAGCCAAAAAAAAATGTAAGTCTCATCAAGTTTAATGGTGTGATATATAAAATCTATGAAAACCTTTCATAGGTTTTAGTCACAAATTTCAGTCATAACTAAGTTATAATAAATAAAAATACCTACATTTATGGGTATTTTATTAATCGGATCACTCTTGTCGGAAATGTATGAAACTTTTATTATTGTTTTTAATGATAATAAATCTATTACGTTGATAGGAAACGTGAAATTTGGAAAGATATAATGTATTCCTACATCCTAATCACAGCCCTGAAAGATCTAAAACATTTATTTTTTCCAATTTAAATTTTTACTGGCCTTGAACATTGAAAGATATAGTATCTTGTATAGGTAAAGTTTGGTTATGATTTGAATTTTCCAAATATCCCCTTTTCATTGAAGCGTGCTAGCGTCGCGGTCCGCGTCACGACTCGGGCGGCCGCCCCCTCAACTCACACACTAGCGCAGTCGGCCGGCAGCCGCCGCCAGGCGCTGTACTCGCGACACACACACATTGTTTAACAACAAACCATATCCAACAGACCACAGTGACCAGGACCTAACGCCACGAACTCACGAACGTACGTTTTACAATTTCCGTGACTATTCATGCTAAACCCAGCGAGTCATACGCTTCCACGAGTTGTTGTTTATGATCTTACGGCCTACATTCATGACAATGCTAACATTGTGTTTACCAATCGCGAATATCGACATTTATGTGCTTGGCAACACCTAGATAAAAAGCTTTTATATTTCTTCGTTCGATTTATAACTATTTTGTATTCATACTGTAATATCACATTCATATGTTCCGTTTCATACCAACATTTTAATAATAAACCCTCGATCTCGATACACAAAGACATTCCTCTCATTGATATGTTTATTATATTTTGTATTTGATCATATGATTTTATTCATTTCTACCTCTTAGATGTTTATATATATTATAAAAATAAAGCTCTCGACATTTCCGAACGCTAATTACAGCGACACATACCAATGTACCCTCAAATTATGATTTTATAAACAAAGTCTTAAAAATAAATTTTGGAACATTTTTTATAATTTCCATAACTTTGGATGTTCACGAGTAACTCTAATTATATTATAATAAAAACATCTTGTTTGTTGATCTTATATTCAAAAAAGGCTAGAATGAGGGTAATATGGAAAAATTATTCAGTTCATAAGTCAGTTAAAAAACGTGAACAAAATAAATCGTATTTTTAAACATTCAACATGTTATAATGTCTTTATAATTATATGTTTTCTTCTGAGGGCATTCCATCTTTTTTATTAGTTCAAATTCTTGTAAAGAGTTTGTTACTACTTAAAGTTAGTTAGTTAGTTAGTTTGTTACGTTTAAAGAAAAAAGGCGAGAATATATTTTCTTTGACAACAGAGATGGATCCTAAATTTGTGTAATAAATATAATTGTTATATCGTTAAGGTCATTATATTAAGTTACTTATTAAATGTTATGATTGCCTGGTGATAGCGCAAAACTTAAGAAAAGTGCAAACACACGTATGAAAAGTACATATTTGCGGAACAGTAGGAAATCTGGGTTTCTAATTAGCTTCTTATGTAACTACATAAGTTTAAGGTTTGTTGGTTATATAGTTATTATGTGGGTCATTGCAGCGTACCGAATGGCTGACGAGGCGGCTACGGACTGCTTGTTCGAGCGGCTTCGCCTGCACCAGCAACGCGCCCCCGACTCCACGGAGGTGGCGCGGGCCATCACGGCGCGGATCAACTCCAGGCTCACCTCTCATGGTAAGTTACTGAAGGTTACAAAGAGGAGTGCATGTGAGCCCGTCCCAATTTGCGTGAAGGAATATACGGGAGATTTTTCTCGGTAGGGACACATACATGACATAAGGGAAGCTGACTAGTTTTAGACACTTACCATGGCTAACTTGGTATTTGAAGCAAAAAATTACCTTAATAAGCTAAGTTAAGTAAAACGGCGTAGCTCATATAACAAAACGATGTATGTGTTTCAAAGTCACTGTTGATAGAAAACTCCTAAGTTTATGATTAACATAATATTATAACTGTGATGGAACAAAAATACAGTCTCAAGGTGTTTTAAAATCATTACTACATATTAAGGGTTTCTGGGTTAGATAAGTAATACATAGAAAGAGAGATTACTTGTATCTCTCTTTCTATGTATTATTTTTTTTAGATGAACGTAGCTCCAAGGTAATAAAACCACTGATATTTAAAATTTATGCGTGACATCAAACCAAATGTATGTTTAAATAGATTGCAGTTTAATGTCATTACGTCAGTGAAAGCATGTTATTATCGGATTAAGACGTCAAATAACTCCACCGTAATAAAGTTAGGTCGAAGTTCGAACAAAACAAGATGACCGTCATAGAACTGTGGACACTGCAATATATTATGTCGCCAACCCTTTTTCAACTGACTTCAAAAAGAAGGAGGTTCTCAATTCGGCCCGTATATTTTTTTTCTATGATTGTTACGCGATAAATCCGCCAATTACGAACCGATTTGAACGATTTTTTTTCGACGTATAGGTAATACCTCAAGGGTCGTCCCATTTAAATCTATACTAATATATAAAGCTGTATATATAATGTGTATATAAGTACCTACTCGTAATTTTAAAAGCAAGTTTAAAAATACCTGCCTATTAAAAATTTTAAACTAAGAAAGTAAATACGAGTACTTAAATCTCGCGACAAGCTTTTAAAACATATAAATTGTGTCAAATATGTTGAATTTGAAATGTTATAAGTTGACAGTAAAGTTATAGTGTAAAAGTTTATTTTTTTCTTTTTAGCGCATTTAAATAAAAGCTTGTTTTTAAAGATTTTTTTACCTTAATTTATTTTATACTTTTTAGTTTTCACCTTGTAAGTTCCTAAGTCTGTTCATCTCATTCAACGCATCATTATTGCAAGGTCGTTTGCCAGTTACCATCTAGTGGTTACCATCTAGCTCCAAAGTACTCATCTAGGCGAATCAAACGAGCCCAAACTAGATGGGGTTGTGTCGTTTAAGTACTGAGTTCCTTTGGCTGTCTTCCGGCTCC
>JADANM010006098.1:3902929-3917209 GCA_026213755.1 Eurema hecabe
GCAAGTTAAATAAAAGCTTGTAAAAATACAACCCCCAAGGAAGGAAAATTGGTGATGAACTTTTTTATACGCAATATTTCTGCCGATTATAAACCACTTTGAACTATTTATACCAATTATCATGAAGTCGGTTTTATTTTTTTTAAAACTAATTATCAGAAGCCCAGATTAGGGGCTTATACTAGTCCTTGTTATTTAACCTTTTAATCAATTAACAAATTTCAAAGACAACAATAAGCATATGAAATATATTGGTATTGATAATATCTAAATAACGTTCCATAAGTCGTAACTCTAGTACAAACGGCACGGATCTGTAGCAATTAGAGTTTGTAATGGATTTACGACATTCCGTGACGTACTCAACGCGAATAAATGTAAATCTAGAAACAACGGTAGTCAAACAACACAATAGTGCGGCCTCGGAACGAAATTTAAGCCAAGCAAACGTCTAAAATCAAATGCATGTTGTATTAATTGAAAGCAATCTCGCTAGCTAGATTGTAGATACGCGCGGATCCAATAAAAGACTATTACGATGTCACGGACTGTAGTAATTTATCTTTAAACTTTTGTAATATTATATTGGTAATAAAAGGATCTTAAGCTTCCCAGTAAATATTAATTTTACACAATGCTTGACTGTCGAAGTTGTATTTTAGACATGTATAAATATGTAACTACAATTTGACCATCATATCATTGTTTGGTTGATTTTAGATTAATAAAGAGCGACAAAACTTTACTTTATACTTTCTTAATATAAAATATTTCTTTAATATTTTACTTAAAATGTATATTTTTAATGTATTGTCACAAATTTTAAAACGGCAGCACTTTCATCATAATCAATAATTAATCAGTAAGCTTGTAATCAGATTAACATTACAGTCAGGTCACGCTGAACTGACACGATGACTATCGATAATGTAATGCAGATAAATAAGATGTCTTTTCTTTCTGGCAGCATTTCAATGCGTCTTTAAAGCTGACAGAACGCTTAGTTGCCATTAGACACATCGATGTTCAGGTGACCTCGTTGAAATCTACGAATGCAAACGCTAGCAGAATATCTTTATGGGTTTCATCAATCGATCTTATTATGTAAATCGGAGTCCAAATAATCGGATTATTCATATCCAATGATACGGTTGCAAATACAGGGTGTACTTTGCATAAATACACTGTGATTTCGTCAATGCTTTCCGTGTTATTCATATCCTGAGGTTCAAAGAACTGCTGTATTTAAAGCTATTAATTTAATCCAAATTACCAACAGTAGTGATGTTATTGTTGATAAAAATATTATTTTTTTTACATAAAAATGAGCAAAATACAGCAAACAATCTTATTTAGATACATCTGGCCGAATATAATATCTATTTATATTAATTGTATCTTCGATCGTAGTATTTAATAGTAAACGTACTAACGTAACCTAAACGTATTATAATATTATGTTTTTAGTAGTAAGTAGATTAGTTGAGACGAGCCATGCGCATACATCTTCTATTGTTGGCAAGTTTCCAAACAATTTATTTGTGTCAATATACTCCGTTGCTACACAAAAACTCTGTGGTGTTATGAGAAAGTTTAAAGGAAATCTTTCTTTTAATTTATAGCTTGTTTTTGTAAGCAAGGGCTATATGAGCTGAATATATAAACATAGCCGTTTTTTTATATAAGTTAAGCTTACAATCGTATAATATAATACTCTCATATACATTATAGATATATAATAGTTATAGTAAATTTAGGAAACTATAATATAATTAATAAGCTATCAAACTACATATTAAAATTAATATGCGTACGTCTCCAATTAAATCATGGAACTTTAATGTATCAACGCTGTAAATATCCGCCCAACAAATTTCTCATGTCGCTCAACACGAGCAAATACCGTAATGTGCAGCTGTTTCTAAATTATACTCACAGTATAATAGTTGTGCTATTATACCCAGTTTTTGTAAACAAGTCACACAATGAACGAACTGTTCAAGATTATCCGTAGCGTGATCAGCGAAAGTTTAGCCCAGCAATGTTGCAAAAATACTTCTAACCATTACTTAGTCTGAATAACTTCATAAGAACTTTTCGATTAACTCACTGGCACGAAAGAATTTTTTATTTTATTTTTGGGTTTTATCGTAACGTGGACTGTGTATAGTTTATGGCTTAAAACTTATAGTACCTTGGATATTTGTAATAGATCTCTGTGGCTTTCTTTTCGGATGGATAATATAAGAATAATTCTTTTTAGTAACGAACTCTGCATACATAATTGCAATAAGTGCTATCAAAAGAAAAAAACTATTGTTTAAAGAGACATTTATGTCTCAAAGTGTCTGATGCCATAATTTACAAACTTTTTTAAGAAAATCAAATTGGCTTTTAAAGTTTGCGTGTTGAGGTATCGTAAAAGTTGTCGTGGCCAATTGGCCCCACGGAGGGTGTTCGTGCCCGCGCCAAGTGTTACCATTCAATAAATGCGATCGGAAATACTCCATTAATTTATACTTCTTTCATAATGGGAACTAGTAGTACCAGGGGGTTGAGCCTTGTGTTTGATTTATTGTATTTGTCGGCCGTTTAAAGGTCCTTTTAATAATTAACGTGTTAATTATGTTGATATTTATTATCGTTTCGGTCGCTACAAAATTTCTTGTAAAATGTCAATCTTCCTCGTTGCACGTAATTACAGTTTACATTAGCGATCTATTTCGGACACATGATGCGAAATAAATTTAGAGTCTAATCTGACATTAGTTGAGCGGAAAGCGGAGATTATCATCGGTTTTATATTTATAGCCAACCAACTGCCCGGTAAAAGATCATGGCTAGAGAGATGACCCATTAATATACTTACACGAGATATATGGCACGGTCAAGTTCAGCTATGAAAATAAATAACTCTATAACATTTAAGACTCGGAAAATCTCTTATTTCAAAGCCGGATACCGAAAATAATATTAATGATTGATTATGATATTTAACTAGATTCAGCTTAATACCGATGATTTAAAGGTCAAAGAGCTTTATGAATGTATAACCGTAATAATCTCTCACGTTTTTATACTTGTAATTTTTCGCATATAAGTTTCTTAAATATGCGGAAGAATATTTTCTTTCAGAAGAATATTTTCTTTTTATATTTAAGAATCCTCAACCAAGCTACTTAATATATTCAGTTTCGGAGTACATTCGACAAAGAAAATCTATAAAAAATATTTCATTATAATATGAGTATACATAATACTTCGAAATAACTAAAGCATTTTTGGTGTGCTATGTTATGATATAATTTATAGTTTCCGCTGTTGTAACTGCAACTATTTTAACAATTTCTACATAAAATTGTTACTTTTTATAAAAAAGTATACGAAGTGTTTATTACCCGCAATTCATTTAATTTTGTTTTGAAACCATAAATAACGTTTAATTAAATTAGCGCTTTCATTGCGAAAATATTTTCTTATTAATTGGCTTTAAGCCAATTTAAGATGCCCTTCTGATTTATCCTTCCTAGTTTATTAAAAGAATATATCTTTAGTCTTCTGTCTTCTTTGTTATAATAGTATAAGTTCATGTAAATCAGTGCTGTTATTTTTCGAGTTCAAAATTCCTATTTTAATAACTAGCAGCACGCCCCTCCACACGGGTATTGTAAAGGTGTTTTGACCCGTTTCAACAATATTTCTTGTACCGGTTACGTAAAATATAAGGCAACCAATGTTAATTATCTTTCACTATTTTATTTCCGAGTATTGTGTGTATATGTTGTATATAATTAATTTATATCCGCGTGGTTCCCGTTCACGGGGCAATACCGGGATGTAAGCTATCCTCTCTCTGCGTACAAACCTTCCCTAGAATTTGACGAATAATCCAAAACCAAAATTAGCCAAAACGCCTTTACCGTTGTTGAGTTATAACATTACAACGAAAAGTGGCGTTGATTATTATATATCTAGATAGACGATGATATGTCACTGTGTTCCGGTCTGAAGGGCACTGTAGCCAGCAAAATTACTGGGCTAGTGAGTCTTAACATCTAATGACTCAAAGTGGGGAGCGTCGGTATAGTGCACCCCTGCTCGGAGTTGGGCTTTATAGCAAAGTTCCGGGTAGGACTGCATTGGCTATGGGCTGGCGTTACTCTTACCATCAGGAGTGCATCCACGTTTCAAAACGTAGAGCTTTTACTAAATGTTGTTTTGATTATGTAGTTTAATAGCCAGCTGGAGTGTTGTTGGCAAACGTCAACTGCGTCATGGCATTCGTGTCGCTGCTCCGAATAAAGAAGTCGCAACATCACGACAATCATTCATCGGAGATTTACTAACATATACATGTGTCTCAGATTTGAATCGCTCAATGATAAACATATACATATACATTTAAAAAGGAATGTATTTCAGTAGGTACCTATGTATTAACTTATTTATTGAAATTTGTTACCGTTCGCGTAAATTATATATCAAAATAAGATTCCTTTTTTCGCAGGAACATTATTACAATCGTTAAGATTAACACTAAATAAAGTAATTTTTATTCCGGTAATATCACGGGAACAAAAGCTAAGTTCCATAGAAAGACTATAAGGCCTATTTTTCTTGTCGGAATCGACTTTTATGCTGGTGAAACCGGGAAAATAAGTAGTATAAAATTTAATAAAACTTATTACAAAACCGGGTGAATGTTTGGTAGTTAGATAATATCTAAGCTATAATGTAACATACTAGCTTTGTTGTAAGCTGCTCATGTCATAATTTCATGAGTTCCCAAATGAACAATGCAATTTAAAAAAATAATAGAAGCAGTACATGTTACTTTCCGTATCATCTACATCTTACCATCACTAACACAATCAATCATCTTAATGAGATGTTTTCATTCCTAATTATTCTTTTCAAAATACGTAAAATGTTTTACTCCAGATATTACTTATTATGTAGATGTTATGTTATGTAGACCTTCTTCGTAATGTTAATGAATAACGTTGATATATTGTGCATATAAATACTCAAAAAATATCACTCTTGACCCTCTCAGGCGTAAACTAAACGATACAGTAATATCTTTATGATTCCAACATTCTATTCGTTTACCAAAAACATTTTCCAAGAGTCCTGTGACGTAGATTTCGCGCGTGGCTAACTGGCCGGCTTCCAACGGATGCTAGACGACCTGTCATAGTTATATCACTGGCAATCACTCATTCTGCTCTGCCATTAATACACTACATACATGTGCTGCTGTATGAAAAATTGAACTTGTCTTTCACAATTAAGAATCGGTAAAGTGCAACTCAAAGTCTAAAACGCTAAAAGATGTTTTCTACATATCAATATTATACGTCCACGAGAAGTACATATTTTAACAGTTTCATACCTTTTTATTGATTTGGCTATATTTTTAATGTCAACTAGACATCCGATCTTTTAAGGGTTCTGCATTTGCCATTTGAGGAACGAAAGTTCAAACTTCAATAATCGAACTTTTAACTGTTATTATTTTTGGACTTTTTATAAAGACATTTATATAATTGGGTATATCACCGTTTTCAATTACTCGCTTGATCGTTTATTTGTAGAGGCAAACGTATGACTATCTTCTGGTAATTACGAGCAATCTCGAAGCTGCCAAAATATTTTACCGGCGTGAATTAAATAATGACAAGTTCACGGATAGTTAACAAATTTTAACAAGCAATTGGCTTGAGTCGTTTCTTATTGATTCGATAATAATAGCAATTAAAGGTGTCATACTATTTGTGGGATGATAATTTCTTATTTATGTGGACGTTAAATAAAAATATCAACGTCAAATGTCACTTGTGGGCCTTCAGTTCGCTTCAATTGATTAGGGCAAGGCGGCCGAATGAAATGTAGAAATCGAGGCAAAGATAACGAATCCATTTATCATTATTATTAGTTGACAAAGTTACTATTGTTTTGTATAGAAATAGCAAAATAAAATTATCTAAATTATAATGAGAAAATGTATTTATTAAACAATGTATTTTTACAGATAAACATGTGCGGCAAAGTACCCTTGAAAAACTATGGAGCAAGCAAACAGGAGCCATCCAAATGCTGCTTACAATATTGGAGGTAGCATCAAAGTATATAAAATACCTTTTGATTAAAATATAACTTGTACTTATATGCATATTTAAACAAAGCGTATGCATTGTAGGCTTCAAGAGACACTGCCACTTCTACATATATCACATCGATACTCAGAGAAGCATTATGTTTGAAACAGGGGAAAGGAAAAAAATGTTCAGGTAATTTAAAAGGCTCCATTTAGACTATTTTTATACTCCAGAAATTACAAAAGACTTTATATTAAATTTATATTGTTATTTAATAAAATAGTTACCAATGAGACATCAGGTATTAAGAAGAAAGAAATAAAAAAGACAGGAAAGGAAAATAAAGCACCACTCAATAAAAAGGGTATGTCGTGTGCGTTTCGCGAATGCTTGTTCGACCTTATTGATGCACGCGCTTTATCACATAATATCGGTATTGCAAACGAGCACACTCCGGATATTTTATAATTTAAAGTATTTCACCAACATGATATAATAAAGTAATCAATAATAGCCTGTTATTGATCGTCGTTCCGCCTACTTACATTTCAAAACCTTCTCATTCATACCGAGCTGGCATTGGACTACTTAAACCGCAACCTTGTTAATTGTAACATTTGAATAACATGCTACAGGGTGTGACATTTGTACGACTAACATATATTATTACGCAAAGCAATTAATAATATTCACTAAAACGAAGTGCAGAGCGCCTAAAAGTGCATGATACGTCAAACATGTAAAAACGTGTGTAAACGATTTCAGCGAACAACATTGCGAGGCATCAATGCGCTCAGCATTTCATTTCGTTAAACGGCAGTCAGGTGATGATCCGTACGATCCTAACCACGCACGGGAAACGCGACGGGAATGTCGGCACTGAGCTGATGCTGCAGGACTTAGTCTGGATCCTCGCAGCGTTGTCACCGAAAGGTACGGCGAGCAATAACAGCATTCGCTCATTGCAGCCAACAACATCGCGCGGCACCAATGCGCGCAGGAGTTCATTGTGATGAAAGGGACGCAAGCTATTGTGAGAAGGGTGATTGCGTCCGTTCACGATAAGCGAGAACGTCACGCTGGCACCGAACTGATACTGCAAGATCTTATATGGATTCTTGCTCCTCTTGCCACCCGAGGTTACCATTGATTGTATATCTTTGTATTTACGTTTTTGGTAAAATTAAATTTTGTAGCCAACGGTAGTTCTTCTGAATATAATTCTGACATCCCCATTTGATAGCATGACTGCCAACGGCTCAACCGTTGTACTATAAGGAACTATAACACATAAATATTAAGATATCTGTGTATACTATAACTACCCATACTAATAATTAAGAAATACATAATTATTTACGAAATTTGCTTGTATTTTTCAGACGCTAAGTTCGCAATAAAAGTACGGATGTTGGGCTGTGTACGAACCATGCACCTGATCTTAAAGGGACATTTCACTGATAACAAACTCATATTCCCGCTTTTGGTTATTATGAAACAGCTTGCAAAAAATCGTAAGTATATCACGAAATTGTAACGTCATCACTATAAATGATATTTATTTTTAATTTGTTTATTATACCCTTTTTTTATAAAGGGTTTTGAAAACTAGATAAATGAATTAAATCTAGATGTAAAGGGCGTTCATATCACTTCAAAAGTGATTTCTTCGAGTTGCTATTTTCTATTACCTATACTATGTCTGTAACCCTTCTAGGGTACATTTTT
The DNA here is from genome assembly GCA_026213755.1 of Eurema hecabe. Lineage (NCBI taxonomy): Eukaryota > Metazoa > Arthropoda > Insecta > Lepidoptera > Pieridae > Terias > Terias hecabe. Next base: position 3,910,759 of record JADANM010006098.1, read on the forward strand.
TAATTCAAACTAGTTTAATAATTTTAATTGGATTTTATTAATTTGTAGAATTTAACCCAATCTCTCTCATCGACAGCTGTAACAACGTCAATTCTGATCCGTGACGGCGTGATCGCTACGTACGAGAGAGTGCTAGTGAGCCTCGGCTTCATACCCACCGCCAGACTGCGCCTGTGTCTAGACGCTATCGATTACTTCAGCAAAAACAGTTAAGTGTCCATTCACTGTTGACTACGTACTACTGGAGAACAAGATATATTACAAAGATAGAGATATGACTGACAAGAATGTAAAATTATATTTCTCGAGATACTGATAATTGTCTGTTAAATTAAACACCGATAGATTATTAGAATTTCCAATTGTTGGAAGATTAAACAAGATATTGTGCTAAAGATATGCCCTGTTATAAATATGAAATATAATATCTAAGAGTAAGGCACGCATGTCCTTTGGAAAGTCACCTTTTTTTGAAATATTCACGCAAATCACTGCCATATTCAGTAGCAGTTAACACAAACATAATAATACAGAGGTATGCTGCATGCAGATCGTGAAGACTGGCCTTTGTAGCGTCCTCCTCAGGGTTTTCGACCGATGGGACCGCTACGAGGGTCGCATGCGGCTTAAAATATGCGCACACATTCTACAAACCCTTCAGCACCTGTGCAATATAAGTATGTATATAATGAGTACTCTAATAATCAATTAACTTGCAGGCGTTCCTTGGTATAAGCAACTATGACTTACTGCCCTTGCAGTAAAGCTTTTTAAATAAGTACTAACTATATCATACATAAAATTTATAAATGATTCTATTTAAATATGAAACAAATGTATATATGCCTTTTTAGTATGAATTAAGAGTAGTTGTTTGAACACCATAATCTCTTTTTACATTAGCGTCTTAAGAGATTATGGGTACTCCTAGTAGTATATAAAAGAAGTACAAATTACGCAGAGTTCGAATAGAGAAATTTTATAAACGGGTTTTACAGAGGCTGGCCGCCGAGCGCTGTGCACAAAGAAGCACGTGCAGACGTTACACAGGTTCTGTTCCCAGTGCCCCGACGAGCCGGAGTTCGATGGGCTCTTGGCACGAGTGTGTTCCGTCATCACGCTGTGTCTCAAGCACCAAGCGTTACCGGTGCCGGTCACCAGCCCGGCGTCTTTCAATCTCAATCCCATTTTGAAAGGTATTGGTAGAGTGGTTCCTTAATAAAGATCCTCTTGAATTTTTGAAAATAAACTTATAATTAAATAGTTATTTGGTACTTATGAACGAATTATATAAGTTCGGATTATCTTCGGAGTCCAAATTGTCTAATTAATTTTTAAATATGAATCCTACCACTATTATAAACGCAAAAGTTTGTCAGGAGGAATATATTCTCACTCTTTGGCTGATTTGGATTAATTTTGACATACAAGGTAGCTAGGATCAAGGTCCCGGAGCTAGTCATAAAATAATATTTTAGGTACCAATACATTTATATTATCTTAGGTACCAATACGTCATGGCCTTGTCACGATGATGAAGAAGAGGCAGCTAATTCAGATTCTAAGACAGTAAACTCAGATTTAGAAGAAGATGGGCCTGACACTGACGCGGAGGGTATCGATGAATTTACCGATGCCGAGTATGACGAAAATGAAATGAAGCAGGAGACTAGCGAAGAAGTTACTAAAGGTCATATAAAAAGTGGGGACAGCTTGCAAAGCGCCCTTTGGATAAACCCAAATGAGAGAGATATAGAAGACTTAAAGAAGTATAGACATTTTTTATTACTCACAGATCAAATTAAAGCAACGTGTTCTTGATCTAAACTAACATAATATTCTTTTCAGATATTTTATATTTTTTAAAGAATTTGGTTCCTATAATAAGCAAATCAAACTAGTCAAAAGCCGATCTAACTCTAGAGGCTCGATTCTTGAAGAATTTCTAGTGTCCCAATCTACAAATAGAAACGTTTTGTCTTCTCTGAATTTATCACTCAACACAAATTTTGGTACCAGCGATTCTGAGAATACCAATGTTCCTTTACAAACACCATCCTTTCTTCAAGGCTATCATAGAGTACATGAAAGTCCGTGTGAGTACCTTACAATTTTGCAACTGAAACATTAAAATAAAAAAAATAACTAAAAATATCCTCCTTTGTCAACAGCTAACACGTCGTGTTCCTCTCTCAAAATCCACAAAGACATTTCAAGATTTAATACGTTTTCTATGGTATACTCCACAATATCATCTAGGGTTAAAAGTGTCATTCCATTTGTGAAAGTAACGTATCCTGATATGATGGGCGGTCAGAGCGCAACCAAACCGGAACCATTGAATAAAATGGAAAGAACAGCGTGCAGGTATTATTCATTCATCTTTATATATAAAAGAAAGTCGTGTTAGTTACTTCACATAAAACTCAAGAACGGCTGAACAGATTTAGCTGAAAATTGGCAGGGAGGTAGTTTAGAGCCAGGAGAAGGACATAGGATAGTTTTTATCCAGTTTCCAGGGGAATAATTTTTTTATGAAAGCAAAAGCGGATGGAGTCGCGGGCAACAGCTAGTTTACAATAATATACCACTAAACCTGTCTACCTTCGGTGAGGTAAACAGTTTGAGTTAGACTCGCACGTGAATGTGCCAACTAATAATCTAAACGTCAGCGACTATCCATATAACCCGAATTGCAGGGATACCACAGAATTCTTCAGATGTCCCCAGTATGTATAACGTCACCTTGACAAATTAATATTTTTTTCAGGAATAAACTATTGTCATGCGTAGATAGAGCAATTAATCCCGAGGCGTACTTGAATGAGGTTATATACGATTTAGATGCACTAACGGCAACAAATCCTAATGCCGATACAACGTCACAGAAAAGGTTACTCTTCATTTATATTATGTAACTAAACAACATTATTTTAATATAGAATTAAACACACTTTATTATCTGTTTAATAGTTTCAGTTCCGAAGCCTTATTTCTCACGAATGTAGATGAACAAGAAATAACAAAAGTCAATAGTTTTTCATCGAGGCTCAGCTTTGAATCTAGGTTTGAATCGGGAAACTTAAGAAAAGTCATTCAGGTGCGTCTTACATTACTGTTCACACTATCTTATGTTAAATGGTTTTGTGTCAACCTACATTTTACAATCTTTATACAATTCTTAGTCATTTTAATTCTTGCAGCCTTTAGCATTTGTTATTGAATAGAAATGGCTTAATAACCCAGAGATATATAAATTTAGACAGGTCCAAGAGAGTACGAGTTAATTTTGATGCCAGATGTGAATTCAACAAAACGTCATCAGTGGTTTTACTTCGAAGTGCGGAGCATGCAACAGGGACGCCCGTACATATTCAATATCGTCAATTGTGAGAAATCTGATAGCCAGTTCAATTTCGGCATGAAGCCTGTTATGTATTCCGTGAAAGAAGCGGTTCTAGGAAGGCCTGGTAATATTACTTATGCATTATAGTTTGTATTGTACAGTTATAGTATGTAAATGTGTATGCATGCGTGAGAACTTTGTTTATAAATATTGCAAATTTGGAATAAAACCTATGGGAACTACAACATCGAAGCCATTTTCATCAGCTTTGCGTTAAGTTCAGATAGACTATACCTAATTTCTAAATTTATACTCTTTAAATGTTTCAATTTTGTAATAATTGTGTTAAAAAGCCGTTTAGACATATACACTTGGAAATCATGAAATAATTTGCAACGATAAATAATTTAAAAGTATTGTTTTAGATATATTTATTACATTACAAAATCACACATTTCACCACCTTTTAATATTTTCTTTAAATTAATTTGATTTCGTTCGATGAACGATACATCTGAAGCGAGTTGGTAAAGTTTTTAAAACAATACCCTCTTATAGATCTATGCTTTATTTCAGGCTGGGTGCGTGCTGGTTCGGATATCTGCTACTATCGCAACAGCTACCACTACGCAAATCAGAAAAGCAACAACAAATGCTACCTCACTGTGACATTCAACATAGAGTTCCCGCACACCAATGATGTCTGCTATCTGGCCTACCATTTCCCGTTCACGTACTCCATGATGCTGGTGAGTTTAACCGAAAATAGTCTAGGATAGATTTTTTAATTACTTATCAGACTTAAAAAAGGGGTTTAGGTAGTTAGTATAGCGTATAGCCTAAAAGTTCGACAACACATCATGATCGCTGGTTCCATAATTTAATATCACGTGACACGACTTTTTTGCACCCTATCATATAAAAAAGACAGTATTTGACAACGAATATTATTCTAACAGCTTCTTTTTAAGATCTCACTATAACTATATTAACAATAGATAATAGATAACTCACTTGATGAAAAATCTTTATTATTGGTTATTTTAATATTATGTTAAAATGTCTTGATACCAAGCGCTTTATTTGAAGAATTTGTATATTTTCAGACGCGAATTTGGCAATGGAGCAACCAAATGCCCACCGGCTCTTACCTCCGTGTAGAACCTCTTTGCTACTCGCTGAACAACAACGAAATTCCACTTTTGACCATATCAGCAGAGGACACTCCTTCGAATCCTATAGTGGTGAGATACTTTTCTTATTATGTTTCAATCAAATAAAGGAAAAGTTGACCGTATACGATTTAATAAAAAAGTAATTTCGTACCGTGCCGTTGACTTATTTTATTAAATGTATGAAACATTTGGCTGCTTTATTAATGGTCTTACTTAAAATGATATCAACTCTTTAACTTGATTAGACCCCTTAGGAAATTCTTCCTACCTGATAAATAGAAGTACTCATTTGCCAAATATTTATAATTCTAACTTGTATAGATCTTGTTTTCTATTGGCAATACCGAAACAAAAATAATCCTATGAGGTCTATGAATCTATGTGGAACCTACTTTGGACTATAATATGGTATTGCTGTTAAGTAAAAGCTTTATTGTTGAAGGACCGTGAAATAATATTTCTGACGGCTCGCGTGCACCCCGGCGAGAGCAACGCGTCGTGGGTGATGGACGGCACCATGGGTTTTCTGTTAGCTGACACGACGCCCGCCGCCGCGCTGCGATCCAAATACGTCTTCAAGATCGTGCCCATGTTGAACGTAGAAGGCGTTATTAATGGCTGGTAAGTGATTATGTTACAGTTAATATCTCTAAAATGAAGTTGCACCAAGTCGTTTATGTTTCACCCGTGTAGAGATTTAGGTAATGAAATTCTCTGCGGAAGGTTTCGCTGCCGCGAGGTGTGTGTCGGTAGAACACATTCGAGCATTAACGTCCAAATCAATAAAAAAAGGTTCCCTCTATGCAAAAATACCATAAAATTCAACTTTTGAAATTTTTAAATATTTTTAATGGCCTTAGCAGAATAGCATTTTTGAAATAGGATATTCTTATCGCGGTTAAATAAAATGCCAAATTATTTTCACGTTTACAATTTATTCTTCGCTACAGCACTATTATTTAAATTCTTGAGTTTCAACTTACAATGCTTAACTAGGTACGTCAAATATTACAAATGCTATCTTATAACTAATCCCAATGATATGTCCAGACAGTGTTTAATTTATCCGCTTTTACTTACATTAATATTAAATATATACGTTGCGAACGATATCCGAGAGATCTTGAACATGCGTAAGAATAATTTTAGTAAATTAAAGGTACTCTATAATTTGTGGAATGTTCGACGTTTTTAAGAAGGCGGAGGCAAGTCGCGGAGCGAGTCGCCAGCACCTTCGCTAACATATTATATATTGCCCATTGAAATATAGAAATCCCACCACACGTCGTCATTTATATCTACATATTTAAGGGATACAATGTATGATCACGTACAAAGACTAAACACAGAAATAAGAGCATTACGCATAAACACATATTTTTCATAACTTTCACAAATTTTGTCTTATTGTTTTAAACAATAATTCATCAAATTTTCCTTAACATTAGCATCAATTATGTCTGCCTATCTAGTCTTTGTATGTAATAAACCAGCACATACACAATGTCATTTACAAAGACGGACGCCACTACCGAGGAGTCCAAGAAACCTCAAAAGCAAGCATTAGTATTTGATTCACACTACAATATGTTTGAAATAATGAATAATACTTTTGGTAGTAAATACAGCTAAATGTCAGCTTATTCTAAAAGAGTGCCAAGCCGAACGCTAGTAGGCGGGAGGTGCCAGCATGCCGCTGGCGTGGACGGAGCGCTCCGTAGCGTCCGGCTCCGCAGTAGAAGCGATCTCCTCGACAGTGGGCGCGTCGTGAGCCTCTTGGGTCAAGTAGGCAGCGGGGTCGTCTCCTGCCATACCCTCATCATCCTCATACGGGCCTTGCGTGTGGTCCTCTTTCGGTTCGCGCTCAGGTTCCTTAGAGTGAGCATCGGCAGCGCGGGAGTAGTGAGAGTCGATTTGAGGTGGTGATTTT
>JADANM010006098.1:3924834-3943424 GCA_026213755.1 Eurema hecabe
ATTATCAAAGTCATAAAAAGATGAATTTAAATAATTATACTTTTAAAGAAATTTACTTTTACGTAATAATATGAATGTGTAAACATATCACGAAGGCTGTCTTTCGTTTAAGTTATTCAATTTGTGAATCGTCGCGCGAAAAAGTTAAATCTGCAATTCAATAAAATTAAGTTATTAAAAACAAAAATGAAAAAAATATCATATTATAAATGAACAAATGATAAAAATGACTTAAAGGTTTCAAGCGAAGCTCGTGTGTCAATAAATATTCTCAGAAGTGATTTCTTGTCGTCAGTGAAATTATTTTATCCCTTTAATTATGATTGCGCTCTCTTCTAAATGCTGTAGTGGGCACATAATTCTAGGTATTGTCCCTGCTTATGTACAAGTTTCTGTGTAATTACAAGCTTTTTAATAAAACAAATTAGATGCTATTTTCCTATTTTTTTAGTACGATCTAATTTTTATAATATCATAAAGAAATACAGTTTCTAATGTCGCTAAAATCTCTCTTTACTCTCGCTTTCTAATTTACTACTAAAATTATAATGTTTTTAAACATACTTACATTAATTAGCATACGTTTGTAGCCAAATACGAGTAGGTAAGTTATGTAAAAATAAATATAAGATATATTTAAACTTATTCAATTATACTGTAATAATAATAAAACCATTTTCAAAAACGATTTAAATATCTTTGTATGTAAGAAAATATTAAATACCATAAAAGCATAAAGCATAAAAGATAGGGTGGTTGCAGCGACCGCGGCGCCTGCGCCTGCGCGCCGCCTTACATAACGCAAACCAGTCTCCACATAGTACTTTATAATATAGTCTCGGTCGCAAAACCGGCGCTCGCGCATTTCATTGCGGCTCCAAGTGCAAGGGCAAGGTATCTTTCACGGCCGCCGATGTTTCTTCGATAATCCGATTCTTATTTTTTTATTTTTTTCACAGTATTACTGAGTTGCCAGTTGCGTAACTTTAAACTAAGTAGTAAAAAAAACTATAAATGAAGGTTTATTGTAATTTCTATTAAAATGATGTCAGTTTACAATAAATATGACGCAATAGATCAAAGAAAAAATTAATGGCCAGCTAAAGTCTGCACGCTTTAAAATATTAGTGCCATTTTCGTTTCACGATTTGATGCGATATCAAAATCTTGATTATGATGTACCGTGGGAATGCGTTTCGATTGTTCGCGCTCCGATAACTATCGAAACGCAAAAAAGGGTTGGTAATGACATAGCAGGGTCGCACCCAAGGACGCAGCCCCCTCCCGGGATCGTACGACCGCCCGCAATCAGATATGCTAAGACTGAATTTCATTACCACTCACTATCTAAGAAGACACTAATTGTCACTAAAATAGAACGATATTATTGACGGTTACTGGTTTCGAATCTCAATATAAATTTGAAGCATGACAAGAAATAATATTACAATTGATATTCGGTACAAAAAAATGGTAATGACTGTCGAAATATCTTAAAAACAAAAGAAGATTAATATCCTATCTATAGCCGTAGCTAACGTAATATAATTTTTTTTACGAAATCGATTCCAAAGTAATTTAATATAATCACCGTGCAGCATTATATCAGAATTAGGGCGAAAAAAATAATCAAGTGTTAGGTATATTAATATACTTTCGGCGTCGGCTCGAAATTAAACCTAATCCAATTTATGCGTTTTATTGTGGTTCATCCTTGACATCAGAATCGGGTTATTTTTTGCTTGAGAATTTTTATTCTCGCCGTGAAACATTAATGAACCTTATTTACGATTCTGTTTGTATTGTGTATGTAAAAGAAATTATAATGATCATAAAGTTGATTTTGTTTTTCTTTTTTAGTTAAGTATATTTATGTCCTCAAGGCGGTTTTAGATAAAAAGAATGGTTACTATCTAGTGCATTATTTAATTAGATTGCGTAAAATTTCAAGTGGCGTAATAAGTATAAAGTTATTAATCATTGCAATTACTCCGATGTCTATGAAGATAGTCATGTTGTGTCAACAGTGTGCAGAGTTTATAGACTTCGACAGCAGCGTTACAGTCACGCAAGATGATATAATTAGACTTGTTATATTTAAATAGACCGAAGCTTTGAGAATCTATTTGCGTCACGATATAATGGCAGTGGGATATCATATTGTAAAATAGCAGATCTCTCAGATTGTTCGAATTTGAATAATTGCCAAGAGATCTTTGAGATTAGTAGACATTTACGAAGAAGGGATATATAAAATGTTATGAAACATGAGATGTTTTCCGTTACGTTAGAGTCGGGGACGTCGTTTAAATCATGCAGAAAATTCCCTTTTGTGATGTCATAAACAGTTGAGTCCGCTTCATTTACGGTACACGCTCCAGCATTCCAACTAATCGATACGGACAGATAACCCATAATGTTATTCCTGAGAAGTACAAGTCCTTTCCGCGGTTGCTAGACTCGGGACGTTGAACCGTACACCTGTCGCCGCTCCTCACCCCTCGCTATTTTTTCACATCAAAACTTCCGTTCCACAGTTTTTGCTGCCCTGTCGATAGCCTATCAGATACTTCAGACACGGCTCATTAGAGGAATCGCTCGCAGCGCTATTGATTTTTTCTTCAATCTTTTTGGTATTTAGGTCTGTGGTGGAAGCTTTGGTAATTTACTGAATCAAATCATAATCGTCGACGCTGATGTCATTGACTTGATGTTTCATTCGGTTTATAATACTTTTTGTTTTGCAAGTTTTTGTTTTGGGTTATATTATGATTGACGTGGTGATCTATATCTTAACGAATCTCCTTATTTGAAACATTATCATCGTATGGTTAGTTCGATTTTAAACTATGTTGTTAAAAGGAATTTATTGATTCCATTTTGTTCCATGTATGTCGTGTTGTTTTAGAACTAAATCATTGTAGGCTGTCGCATTGTTCAGTCCTCGTGCGTCCTTATAAGCACTTGAGTCAACAAACGAGGCTGCCTTTTGGCTTAGCTCTCGATGTTGTTACGTTTTGTTGATATTACATGCGGCATAAAATATTATGTGATTTCGTGAGTTATTGTGCGGAACGTGTTCAGAGCACTGTTTTGTTTTGCATAACTATTTTCGATTATAAAGTTTAGTTTCACGTACGCTATTATTTTGCAAGTAATGGAACGGCAGCAATGAAAATAAAAACAGTTAATGGAAGGAATCTGACTTCTAATGTTGCACTTATTTTGAAATACCGTAAGCTTTCCACATTGTAGCGTCATTTAATGAGTGCTCTGTGAGAATACAGGTTTTAGTTATGGTTGTTGAGCTTTGATCATCAACCTTTCTTGAAGGCAAAAGTTGCACAAACAAGGAAGCTGAGTTTATTGGCTTGAAAAGAAATGGTGAGACGTCGAGCAAAAAATTGGCCTTGAAATGTTTTTCGAGTGATGCCTAGAATTAAACGTAAGAATGGAGATAATAGTTTAGACTGATGTAATTAGAAATAATGGTGTATGTCGGGGAGAAGTCGCAGGCATTGTACTCTAATGGAAGTTGAACAATGAAGGTCGAGGACCCGCGGGTCAAACCACGACGCGTTCCTTCACTAGGAATGTCAACTGCGCTCGTAATACGCTCTTTATTATGTCCAAGTTCATGCTTGCAGTGTTGCATAACTACTTCCTGAGTATGAATACTCTATCATGTAACTATAGGTGGGAAGTTACATTGTAAGCGTTATGAGACGTCTTCGAGTTTAAACAAATGTGCCTATATAATATAATAAATAATCTCTGTCTTGGGTTTCATATTGTCAACCGGAGATATTGTTAGGAAGAGTTTTAATTTAGTATAAAATATAAATATATAAAATTGCATTGCTTGAAGTAGATTTTGTCTTTCATAGATAAATTTGTACCTATGAACGGTGTGCAGGTTTCTTCGCTGACTTAATCGAGCTAACGTGTTTCTTTCCCATATCAGTGCTATTGTTTGAATGTTTTTTTTTTGTTTTGCATTTATCGCTTTTATGGCTAACATTACATGCTAACGGAAAAACAACTTAAAAATTAAAATTATCGCATTTTGATTGAAATAAAGGAATTAAAGAAAATATCTTTCTTCATCCTGTTTCATATTAAAGTAGTTTCATATTTTGTACTTATTATATAAGATACGGATTTTGAATATGATATTTTGGACCTATTGTATTGATTTATTTATTTAATATTAATTAAATATTCGTTCCAACCTTATCAGTAATTCAAATTAAAAAGTAGGTATTAACGGAGACCAAATTGTTTCGTAAGAAAATTATTAAACTAAAATCTAGATAATATAGATATTCTTATAATGATCAAATTGAAACAATTAGGTCGTAGGCATTAACTAATAGATGTAAAAGGTTTAATAATAAGATCGCTACATACCTGCAGCGGGGCCGAGGGTGGCTGCGAAGAGCAGAAAACACGATGCAAGAACGAGCTGCATATTGAATGTTTCGGGAATGTCGAGATGTGTGTAATATCGCTCGCTGGAGCGCACACGCAACACGGGACACGGGTACACTGAGCGCGCGCACGTCGGGACCCCCCCTTATAACAGCGAAGCGTCCCGCGCGTACCAATACTCAAACAATGGGGAATAAAAACGCGCGACCGACCGCCCTCTCTAGCGCCACATACATCGACCACCTACTATCGAAGTCGGCCGTTAGTGTCGTAACAGCACGCGTAATGGTGATGCGCCAAGTTCAACGCTCGCCGCGAAGACGTGGTACATTGCGCGGACGTCCGGCGCGCGGCGTCGATCCGACGCTCGGCGCTCGCGTTCATACGGGAGTTATCTCTGCAAATCGTATGGCACAATAGTTTGGTTTGCGCTCAATATGTTCTTGTTGCGTCCGAGCGAATTCTTCGCTTGTCCAAAGGGCCGTCGTAGTTTTTTCTCTGATTACGACGCATGGCATCTTCAAGGGTGTACCTCGTTATATCAACCGTTCGCATCAGACAGGTATCTTAGGAGCAATTACAACTTGCATACTAATTTATTTATCAGACATTCGAGCCGGTGGTAGAAAGTATCTCAAAAGTATTTCATGCGTTCACTAATTGGCATGCAGTGATGCAATTAAGAAGAAGGCTTTTTAAACGCGTTATTATTAAGCACGTTAACAAAATATTTCAGAAATACCTTTTACAACAGGATCCGATCCGGGAGAGCTTACCACATAAAACTTTTTGTTTGTAAAATTTATTATGTTAATGAAAAATTTAATTAGTACCTACATTATCCGAAAAGGCTGCTTAGGAGTTGCAAAAAAAAACAATATTTAAATTTCGAAACAATAAAAATATTTCGTGAGGTTTATTTAAAGAAAACCAATTCAGTATTGTTTTCGCAGAAGTGTTCATTATTTTGAAATAAATATACTTATTTAGCTGTAAGTAAGCTGAAAGAGAAGTATTGTTTTAAATTAAGACGTCTAGTCTTTAAGAAAATTGTGCATGCTCCTGCAACCGCAATAACTCTTAAGTGAAAAGATTTCACAAATACTATGCATTAACATAAATAAATACAATTTGAACGAAACGTACGCCCCCGACACTTGTACACATGCTTTATCATTATTGCTGGTCACGAGTACTCTGTGTAGAACTGGGCTTAAATTTTTGTTTAGAAATAATGAGACTTGTACCATTAGGGGTATTTTAGATGTTAGCTCTGCCGCCACACACGGCCGCAATGTTTTAAACATTATGAAAAAATATCCTTTGTGTGTTGATTCTGTTGGCTTGATGATGCGAAATAAAAACACATAAATTGTGTATTCTTTGTTTAACCAAGTCTGTGAGATCTTTTTATCCACAGTCTTCAACTAATAAAACAACGCGAAAGTTTGTATCTATACAGTAATATTCTTATTTACAAGAATAATTGTTAGACTTTTCTGGTGTTCTTACTGCCTAAATTATAACGATTAACCTTTGGAATTTCGTCAAAACGGAAATACCCGCTTACTCGTCATTAATCTACGCACAAAAACACATTACATTGTGAATAACCTTACATTCTTCTAGAAATGGTAAATTCATTTCGAAATAATTGTTTTCTTTGAAACGACATTTGAATATAATAAGATTTAATATCTGTTCTGCCAGAATTTAAAGTTATATACAAAGCCGAAGTGACGTGCTTCCTAAACGAACGAAGCTTAAAAATAATGACACATCTCACCTCTTGAATGTTAGATATATGCTGAAATAAAACAAACTGGTCTATAGGATTCACTTGAAAGCCGCCGCCGTTGCATCGCCACTTTAAGCTTTGAAAGCTACGTTAATTGGTGGGATGCTGTTTGCCCACTACGCTGTGCGCCGCGGACGATCGCCTCCGCGTATCACACAATGCAATCGCCCGCCAGCTACACCGCATCTATAACGCCTCACGTACTCCAAATAATATTCAATATACCATTGAACCATTCGACAAGATACTGCACTTAAAATGAAGCACGCGAAGTGGATTGCTTTAATGCCCGCAGCGATCTTTTTAAATCTTTTTAATCGCATTCAGCCGATGCCTATCGTATTGTCTTACATCGGATGAGTTACGTATGACTGAGATAGGGGCCGATAAAATAAACTTCACAGTTTTATTTTCAGAATGTAGTCTACTTTAATAGCAGTAAAAGGTTAAGAATTTAGGAGTTGAGAATAGGGTTTAAGCGCAGTCTGTTTCGTATGTTGAAGCTACATTGTTTTTGTTTTAAAAAATTATAACAGTATTTGTCATACCAATCTTACTATATAACAAACTTTTGTTTATAATTTTAAAAACGTAATGATAGTTTGTTATTCTTATAATATTACGGCTTTTATTTAAAATAAAACACTGTTTATAAAACGCAAAATCCACCGGACTTCAAATTAAAAATTGAAAAATTAAATACGCATTAAGATCGTCCAAAATTGTTTATCCTAACTTTCTAAGAATATGCAAAAAGTAAGTCGACGCGTTGATTGACAGATAAAAAAGGCTTTTGACTCTCCGGGATTAAAAAGCGGGATACCATTAAAAAGCTATTCTTGTCGTAAGGTGATTCATAGCCTCTCTCGTCTTTTTAGATTGGCGAAAACTTGCATACAACAACTTAGTATAGCTTATTTTATTCGATTCAATTGGATTTTTTGCATCCTTTGCTCCTGACATTGAGTTTAAACGTTCCACGATCGTTATATAAAATTGTATGACTTGTACTAAATTATTAAGTTTGAGATATTTGTTCAATTAATTTATATAGGAAAATAAAGTGCACCTCGCCTTACTAACAAATTGTTAATACCGTGCAATCAATTATTCAGGCAACAACAATATACTAGGTAGCTGTGGGAGGTCTTATTGGTATTAAAATTGTTCTAGTATCAGCAGTAGTAAATGGCCAAATTTATATGAATACTTACGTAACTTGCAAGATTTGGTATTGTGTCTCCTTATAGTTTCAAATAGAAACCTCGTTAGAACTTTATCATAAAAGCAACAACAAGATTACGGCCATTGTGCAGTGTGCCGATGCCAAGGTTTCTGAATAAAACTTATTCCAAGAAGTGAGACGTATGAAAAGCGAAGCAAAGTCTGGATTGCATTCTTTAATTGTGTACGAGACAAAAGCGGGTCCGCATTTCCTTTTAAATAACATTTCAAATTACTCGGAGCGTCGTTTGCTTTACTTGGAGGTTTTTGTGATGAAATTCGTCGCGACGTCTCACGCCCGACCCTCGATCCTTGTTCGTGCTTTGAACCAATTTAAGGTTTTACTTTTACGATCTAATCAACATGCTTTATACATTTCATTACTCCATCATTTTATATCTATTTTCTCGTATTTACGTACGATTGTTAAATTTTATAATACTTTACTTACTACTTATCTACTAATTTGGGTAGTATATATTACATTTAATATAGTCTTAACTAGATAAGTGATATTTTCTTCAATTATTACCTGTATAGAAAAAGAGTTGTAACATCTTTTGCTTAAGTGGAGAGCAACAAAACCGAACAAAAAAACAAAAAAAGAAACAAAAATATGATAGTTTGCAACACAGGTCAAATTCGATTTAAATAATGGACTAATAAATAAGGCGAAGTACAATCCCTTCGGAGTTCTTGCAGATCGCTTTACAAACTAATGTTATACGGAGCGGGTCGTGACGCCAGGTCTATTAACTTGGGTTCGACCGTTTACACGTTGAGCGGCTTTGTATTTCGCGTCTCATCAACTTGTTTATGCTTATGGCGATTCCTTTACTGTCAGTGCATAGAGGAACCCATAAAAATACACAATGACAGTACTTATATTTTATTTAAACATAATTTTGCCGCCGCCTTGATCCTTTGACTCGAGAGCGTGATCTTCATGTAACCCAAGATGAGGAAAACAATACCGCTCGTGATTATGACTCGAATAGACGCAAATATTTCGGATATTATTTAAAATACTATATTCGTACAGTCTATGCTTTTTTCTATTGCAAAATGTCGGAAGGAATAGTTTAGTAGAAATATTTATCCTTGTAATCTTTATTTTATGCTAAATTTGTAGTATAGTAAGTTGCTTTTTCGTGGTTTCATTGTTTTTGTATATAAATATTTCGAGACACAAAAAGTATCTATGGACATACGCATCGCGAATTTTTTTTAATACATGCTGCAGCATCAGTATAGCTAAAAAACTCCGTCACATAAAGAATTAATTCAGATACGTGTTTTCATAACGGTATTACCGTTCTTAATCGGGTGATAAAGTTGTCAAAGCTATGAAAATTACACGGCACTTAACACCAATTTTATCATACAAGATTCGTGTAAACAAATATAGTTATCAGTATTCAATAGTTTGAATGCTACGAGATCCAACCATTAGCGTTGATCGGCGCGGATAAGGGGCCAGGATTCGCCTCGCGTTCTCGTGACATCAGTGATTATGTGTTTAAGCAATTACTTCCAGTAGTACCGCAACATAGAGCCGAAGGTAAGATCGGATCCCGTTATAATTGGCCTGGGATCAAGGTACGTCAGAGCGAGGTGTCAGCCCACTTAGAAGTGTAGGGGAAGCTTTACCGCCCTTAACCCTGTAATTTCTCTAGCTAATCTATAGCATCCGATTCCGTTGGAATGGAACTTATTTGGACGTATTAATCATACAGTTATTTGAACATACAATTCGTATCGTTAGATAGATCCGAGTCTTCAAGCAGAGTAGGTGTTATGCAGTTGCATTTGCATTATTACGACGCTTCACATTGAAAGTAATAAGTGAGGTCATTGCCGCTGTTTACGGCGACTGTTGCTCGGTGATTTGCCATTAAAAATAGAAAAGCTTGCGTAAAAATGCTAGTAGTACAATTCAACATTCCAGTCACTTATTTAAAACAGCGTAAAAGGATAAGATGGCATTAAACGAAAACATAATATGTGGTTGAGCCGAGATAATCTCGCTCGCACTCATAAGTGTAACATAATTGAAGAATATTACGTAAAAATAAAGGTAAATTTTTAATTGGTTATGTTATTTTATAAAATTTTCTCGCGTCTTTAACCAGAGGTGTAAAGGTATAAAGCCCGTTACAAAAGTTATTTGCGTGGTTTAATTAATGCGAATGTCGTTAAAGTACAAAGACTACTAAGACGTGATGTACCATAATTTCGCAGTCTAGATTAAGACTTGACTTCCCACAGATTCAAGGTTACGAACGTGATTTTGAAATATCATAAATTCAAACGGAATGGTCCATCGCCGCGCGCAATCAATGCTTTCTCACGAATCGATAGTTATTATATTAGCATCGTTAAACCTTCAAATTTAAGGAATGTTTTCGGCTGTAGCATGCCGTCGATTATTGGAAAATATGCCCTTTGTTTATTTCGACGTAGGGCTGCGGTGTAAAAATTTGTAAATTTTTAAAGAATTTCTCAGTTTCAATTCATAAGAATATCAGAAACTACTTTTTTCCCGAATTATGAATATAAGTATTTTTGTGAGAATTTACATTTATGACAATTATGTCGTAGACTGAAATTAAAATTTAGTGAACTACGAAACAACTTATATTAGCAACCTATCTTACTTATATTAATTATATAAATGCGTTTGTGAGGATGTATGTAATAATGTTGGATGCTTGCACAAAAAAACTACCCAATGAATTTGGCTGAAAATCGGCATGCAGGCAGATTTTGAATTAGCCCGAAGGATACATTCAATCCTATTTATTGCCATGGAAACAGAAACCGCCGAGATAGTTAATAAATGATGAAATTAATATCGTTCAATAAAGATTAGGGTTGTACTTAAACTAACAAAAATTTTGCCAAGATAAAAATTTTGTTGTATTAAAAAAAACATAAGTGTGATATTCCTAGGTATAAGTATATTGTTTGAGCGCCGTGTTTAGCATGAGGCTCTATAGTTCTTTGTTATCTTTGTTGACTCCCACAATATTGATTATTTACACAAACTCGCCTCCAGTGTTTGCTCAAGTCGTGATTGAGATCCAGCGACCACTTTTATTCATGTCCAATCGCAGGAACTACAATGGTTTTTATACAACACCTTTTGTGATCGTAAATCTCACTTAGTGGATAAAGTTTCAACGGTGATTCATTCAATATTTCCCTTCAAGTGTATCTGAAACTCTTGCCTTAAAATAAAGAGCAAATAAAGGCTGTAATAAATAGCCTAGTTAATTGTCCTACTCATTAAAAGAGATCTTTTAAAAAAGCAACTTTAATATTGTATTGAATTATGGAATCTCACTTTAAAAAAGGGTTTTCTAAACTTGTACCAAGTTCGTATATCAGACACTAGAGGAATCGATTACTAATGTTCACGTTCATAGTTTTCTTATTTTCCCATGAATGTGACATTTGCACTAGGTAGTATAAAGGTGAGGTAATCATCAACCGTGTACTCTTTTGTACTCGCTACGGTTCACCGGCTCTGATGGTCTGTTAAAAGTGCAGTCTTAATCTAATGCCTAAGAAATTACCGACCAAGAGTTTTTCTGGTAGGGCTCTAAGGTGTTTGTACTTAACGTTTGGCTTATTCTATCCTTCTAATATTATAAATGGGAAAGTTTGTGAGAATGAACGTATGGATGTATGTTCGTTATTCTCTCACGCAAAAACGAGTGGACCGATTTAGTTGAAATTTGCAATGTACTTGGGTGATACCCTGGATTAACACATAGGATACTTTGTATCCCGGTATTGTCCCGGGAACGGTAACTGCGCGGGTAAAGGCTAGTTGGGAATATAATCACTGCTTCCGGATTCTGGCGGGATTGCCTGCCGTGTTCCGCGTCAACGCCTACCACTTTATATTGTAGCAAGTTTATTGCCCTTCGGCTCCGCTCGCAATTATCTATTTCAATTTGTGATGCAGTGCAGGTCTTATAGGGAATGCTAATGTACCCGCAAAAAGCTACTGTAAGAAACGTTCGAACTGCGTTGTACTCGTATTAGTAACAGTTGTGGGTTGTAGCTAGCTACTGACACAGAGTGTAACGATTTAGTTTAAATGCATGAACATGGATAATTCTTAGCTTAGATAGTTCTAAGGAATATTCCTGGTAAATATTATTGTTGTGATCTTAAAAACCCCTGATACATTTTTGCGTGATACCAGTTTTTTCCGGTTATTACATCTATACATTATACAAATATGTATTTGAACATATTATATCGTAGTTGTTATACTAACATACAGTCATATATTTAAAAGCGAATAATGATTTGTACAATAACTCGATGCAAATGATAGTAATTTTCTCTGACCTTTTGTTCGACTAACGCCATCGAGATGGTCGCTCGGTCTCATTTTCAATTTGCGAGACATGTACAAATGCATGTTGTCATGCCATCCATGCTCTTTTGAAGTTGATTCTTGAGATAAACCGTAATAGCTATGGAATTTGTAACGACTCGTAACCAAGCATATGCTTCAAACGTTATTTATTTATAAATGAATATTTTTCCAAATACTATAAATAGTATTGTAGGTTTAACATACGATAGTAACGGTCGGCGTTAACTTAAATTATGTGTCATAAAACCTAGCAATTCTAATTTCTTCAGCACGGTGCTTCACAGACCGGGCAGGAGACTATTAAATCTTAAGACATGTCTCGTACGTCACTCAGCCTGACTTATAATATTTCAAGGATGAACGCCCATCGACGCCCAGCTATTAAAATCTCGCGTCCTTCCTGGAAGCTCCGTTTTACGATAATCTTAGGAATTCAAAAACATTTCCATATCACGCAAGAAAAATCTACGCTAATGTGCGCTATAGCGGTAACGCGATCTTGAAAACCCCCTGCGTGTAATGTCAAACTATATTGCCGCGATGTCAAATAATAATACAAATATAAAGAAAGCGACGACCTCTGCGAAGCGATGCAAGAGAGCGGTCGCGCAGACCTTGACCATACGTGTTCTATTCAAATGTCCTTATTATTCACCTATGGAGCCTGCATTAACAGCGTTGTGAGAATATTCTAGCACAAAACCAGGCGACCATAAATAATGCGAAGTCAGCTAATGAATTACGATGGCAGCAAATACAGGACTCAAAAGAAAGGGTCGTGCGATGTTTTAGTGCGCAAATGGGACGGCTGCTGCGCACGACTCTACCTTGACAATTAAAATACTATTAAGATCCGACTATATACTGAATATTAGTTACAAAAACCATTTAAATAATTAATTTTAAAAGTCAAACGATGACAATTATGTAATTTTTCAACAAGTCTAACAATTAGTTAGGTAGAACCTAAACGGAAAGAATTAAGATTAAAGTGCATTAAGATCACATACCTCAGTAAGTATGAAGATTATTATTTTTAAAACATCCGCCATGTACAAAGCCTCCAATTATTATATGTTCAGCGAGTTATTTTTGGAACCCGTTGTCTTTTTCCTTTGGATGCTGAACACAGGATGTGCTTCAAAATGATCCCAGTGGATACAATGTAGGGCCGTATAAAGAGTCATGAGGTACGCCAAGGACGACCGGTGCTCGCGATTATGTAAATAATGTTCTGTGGCCTGCCCCATGGCACCCGCCGAAGGGCTATTACCTGCCCATCCGCCGACCTCTGGTCATACGACTCACTCTCGCCATTATCTCCCCTTTTATAATTACTCTAATTGCTGTTAAGGCCATAATTCTCGCGAAGCAGCCCGCGCTAAAGGATGATACGAAAGTTTTACAAATTATCCTCACGATGTTCATTTATCACGTCATCGGGGAGCGAGCCGACCTTTTAATTCTAGATACACGATGTATTTTATTTTGTGTATGGAACCTTCGGCGTAATTCAATTTATTTAATCGATCGCTTATCGCCCGCGCGGTATGCAGACGAAAGTCATTGAATCGCAATTAAATAATTTAGATATTAAATAAGATAATTACAGTTTTAGAAATACAATGGTAAATGTAATGTAATTTTCTGTTCAATATTACATGGCTTATTTTCGCGGCAAACATTGTCTGTGTAGACCTTTTGTTCTTTTTTTGTGCACATTGTAATTATTCTTATCTTCAGACATGGGTTACGACTTACACTGTAATTGATATGAAGTTTTCGATATAATTGTTACACGATTTGTAGTTTGTCGATTTGTTTGTGTTCCAATTAATTTCTTAATTCTTGTTTAAATGCATTCTTCTTGTTTTGTCTGGATTTTCTTTCAGTATTATGTATATTTATCGATCGATTTAACCTATCGGATTGTTTTAAGCTGTTTAAGCTTAAATAGTTGATGATACTTTCAACCCTCAAACTTCTTCATAATATCTTGATAAGCGGGTGGCTTTCTCAAATTTACTAGCCTACGTAATACATTGTATTATCATACATAAGTATTAAGTAATTTTCCTTATAACACGGGCTGCATTCCGCAGGTGACGACAGTTTGCCGAGAGGAGCCGTGTCGTTGAACCGATCCGTGGCGAATGGTCGCTCTTCCGCCAACTCGGCAAATAGAATCAATTAGTTGACGTGACACCGTTAGATTCATCTTCGATTTTTCCATGCTACCGTATAGGATTGGCATGTTTGTAACTCGAATGAATTGCATATAGGATTACTATGAACTGTATCTTACATTCTTGCATTTAGAACAGAGTATGTATATTTTATACCCGATATAAAGAATTCCGCAATGACTCGACTAATAGGTATTAGTTTAAGTGCCAATCGGAATCTATTCAGTTTAACAAATACTATTGTGTAATCATAGTGCCATCTTACTCATGCAGCATGACTCAACGATTGTTTAACATATGTGTATTAATTTGAACGGATGGTGTTTAATAAAGGTGGGCACGTCATGTTATTGGCACCACGTCGGTGGCACCGGGCACCGGATAAGCGTTGCGGCCGGCCGATTGTCTCGCGACTATCGTAAATAACTCGGCTCGTGTCCGGTATCGGTCTCGAATACAGAGTTCGCCAGCGAATCTGGACGACGTGGTGCAACTCCGTAAGGAGCCCTTACCGCCGGCTCTCGAACGGTGACGCTCGAATCCGCAAACGGCACGCACGACGCATAGAGACAAGCATAAAACATCGACTACCCATAGTGAGTCCACCCTCTCAGCAGGAAACAGCCTCCGCGCTACGAATACGTATGAGCTCGGAATGCCCCCGCCTCCCGCTTATCTAACCGTCAGCATTATTGATATCTATCGCAACGAAAATAATTATATTATTCTTGCAATGAAATTAATTAGCATGCATAAAACGTCTCTATTTATTGGTGTTCGATTTAAACAACTTAACGAGTATCTCGAGCGGAGAAGACGTGGCCGACGGCTATTAATTCCTTTCGAGATATAAACAATGGACACGTGATGTAAATAGCTGGAACGAAAATAATATAGCAGTTTCACTTTGGTCTATTTTATCGGGCAGGCTTTGCAGAGGGTGCATACAGGGCGGTAGGCATCGTGCGGGTCGAGGCATGGTCGAGGTCCGATAGCATCGCAGCACCGCGTGCTCTATAAATAGATAGGCAGAGCGGACCCTTGAATCAGCCGCGCTCGTCACTACGCTCATCAAAGGGCTACTACACGGTATGTTATAGCCGGCATCTTTGTTAAACGCTACCTAAACAACTTCGTGAAATACTTATGCGCGTCGAGGCAGCCTCATGAAAGTAAAACTTTGATATTATCATAAACATGCGCTGTGTTCCCAATCGGGTGGATGTGGTTAATGTTAGAACATAACTAAGAGTTAAGTAAGTTCCAGTGTCGTTAGCAGCCCTGCTACGCTCCGGTACCGCAAAGCTCCTCCATAAAACACGGCGGACAGGGCGCAGTTTCTCGCTTGTTCGCTTTCGTTCGCACATGTGGCATGCGCGTATTTTGATTAGAGTTAAGATGCGCAACCGGTTTAAACGCGAAGGTCGCTGCATGAGAACTCAAGTTCTCCTACGCCTTCGCGGCCGTCCGCTAATGATGTCTCCGCGCTGAAACATTCCTAATTGGACGGACGTCCAACTGTCTTAGCCCCTTAAAAAACCGATACAAAGGATGCACTCTGTGGTACTGTTAATAGAACTCTGCTCCGTGGTAATGTTATTCGAACACAGAGGCATTCAAACAATAAACTTACAGGGAATTTGTTAAAGTATTCATGGCAAGACCCAGTCTTATCGCGATTAATTCAACTTGTCGTCTGAAATGCTATCAAGATATAAGATCACAATGTAAATAATTATGATAGACTTTTGTATAGAATGACAATTTTATTGTTAACGATGGCTAAACAAATTTCAAAATATGTAGTGTAGTTTTTTCTTGACTAAATTAGACCTTGTAGGCCTTAGTTTGAGTTTAAGGTATTTATATAAATCATAAGAATGCATTAGACTTAGGTAGGTGTTATACTCTATCCTATCGGCTCACTCATCTCGTCAGTCCGCTCGTTACTGGATTATCTCAGGATTAGTCATTACACCCCGGTACATGTTCCTTGCGAATTACGTTGTAATAACGGGCGATGTGTAGTGAATTGTCGTTGATTGTAGACGCACTGTCCTAACTCCGGCTAGCTGTAAATAATGACACTACAAGCAACTTATTCTTTTCTAATAGAACTGAAATTGCTTCCTCGGTTCACATTATTATAAATTTAATCAAAGTCTATTATCCACTAGCTACGTACAAAAGCTGGAACGCTGCGTTGAAAAAGAAAATAATTTGAACCCGCAGGCAAATTCTTTCTGATTTATATATAGATTTGTCTTTGTAGTTTATTTATGGAGTTGCAGTCTGATTCATACGCATAGTTGAACGTGCGCTTATCTCGTGCTCAATTTCAATCCTCTTGTTTTATTTTTTCGTAGCAAATTATAAGTGTTGCTCAATAAAACGTTTACAGTAATTGTTTAAATGGTGCGGTCATGTGATTAATCGACGATTACACAATAATTATTATTGACCATATGTTTTTTGCAAACGTACTTAAGATACTTTTTAACGTATTACTTGACTAAATGTTAAATGAAGGTATTTTAATATTTTATAGGGTACTTCTTAAGACTTAGCTTTGATGATTTCTTAGACTTTTAAAGTGGAAATCACCAGAGTCGATATTATAGGTTGAAAGAATATGTTAATTTTTTAAGTAGGTTTACCTGTATTATTAAATACTAGCTATTGCCCGCGACTCCGTTCGCGTGGACTTTCATATAAACTGTGACCCTCCCTTTCCTCCCTTATAATCCTCAAAAATTGTAGCCTATGTGTTATTCTGATGTATAAGCTATATTGTGGTAAAGTTTCATTCAAATCCATTCAGTAGTTTCTACGTGAAAGAGTAACAAACATCCATACATCCATACATCCATACATCCATACTTACAAACTTTCGCCTTTATAATAGTAATAGGATTTCAAATACTTATTGTATTCGTTATCTTATCAACTCTTACAGTTGCACGACCTAACGTTTTTATTTTAATTTCGCTTTTCACGTTAACGCGCCAAAATAGAAGGAAAAAATTATTCATTTCCACAAATAAAATTAAATGATATAGGTACGAATATAAATAACACTCACAAACTATTAAACAATTTGATTATTATCATTAAAAACACCTCGGTTGCTTTAAAGTCTAACTCCTTAGAAATTTAGCATTAACAGGGAAACGTGTACCTATACAATAAGAAGGTATCCTTTTTCGTAGATTTTATCAATAGTATGCAAACGGGTAACTAGTGAGAAATAAATAAAGCGCAATCTGATCCGATCCAACGAAGCAACAATGTTCAGTACGCACCGAGGGGCCCTTTCGTGTGTGATATCGGTGTAACGATAGGTGACCCGCGGGGCTTGTCACCTCAATGAAAATGTCCAAGCTTATCGTACGGCTCAGCTGGCTTCCTGGTTCGCTCCGATAATGTCTACCTTGTTGCAGCCATCGGTGCGGCCTTACTAATGAAGATTTAAATCGACGCTGGTGCAAGCCCAGCCCTGTTTTGCATCCTTCTATCTACCACACAAAGGTAAATTCAATTAATTAGCGACTGCCCAGATCCCTTATTCTCATGTCAAATGTTACATTCGATATTCCAATTAAACGCGACGTTTGAACGTGAATAGTTCGCTTACGATTTTCTCGGAAACATACGCGGCTAATCAGGATATTTATTGTATGTGCAGTTCTTTAATTGGTTTCCGATGAAGAGAATAAAAGGATTAAAACTAAGAATTAAATGTAATTTTAACAATTGTGGGCACACAATATAAATCATGAATCGATAAGGTTGACTATTTTTAATTTGTTTGTACAATGCTGTCTTTGTGTCAGGGCCTAATTGAATATTTGGTTCGAGTCTGGAAGAAGCCACCCCTGGTGTACTGCGACTATCACGGGCATTCGCGAAAGAAGAATGTGTTTTTTTATGGATGCGCAGGCGCAGAGAGTTGGTGCAGCAACGACCGACTCGTACAGGACGAGCCTGTTAAATACCTCGTAAGTTACTTAAAATCCTTCTTACTCTAAATATATAAGAGTTGTAGAGAGAAAAAGTAAAACATTAGCTGTGAAATTAAACACATCTTTTTGTGCGTACAACCTAACTATGTCTTGCCAGTTGATTCCGTTACATTTACCTTTTAAAGGACTGCGTACTAAAAAGTACAGACCTACAAGAAATCCGACGTCTAATGTAACAGGTTTTACCTAAGAATTTACATAAGATACAATAAAAAGCAAGCATAAGAATTGTGCCTTAATAATTATGTGTTTCTTCCCTATATCTCCCTGCTAGATGTTACCAGCGCTGATGCATAGGATATCGCCCGCGTTTGCTCTGGGCTCGTGCTCGTTTCGCGTGGAGAGGGAACGCGAGAGTACGGCGCGCGTCACGGTGTGGCGCCATCTTGGCGTCACGCGCTCCTACACCATGGAGGCGTCCTTCTGCGGCTTCGATAGAGGACCATTTAAGGTATGTATAGTACGCGTCACGAATCTTTAGCGCTGAACGAAACCTGCGCAGAAGTCAAAAATAAGGTATCGAGGTAGCGGCG
>JADANM010006098.1:3959887-3974481 GCA_026213755.1 Eurema hecabe
TTTTAAATTCCTATCGTCTTAAATTGACTGTCGTTTTACTAGCTGTTGCCCGCGACCCCGTCCGCGTAGACTTTCATATAAGCTTTGATTGATTTGACCCCTAAGAAACATTTTTTATGTCTGTGTACCAAATTTCATTCCAATCGGTTCAGTAGTTTAGGGGTAATAGCAAGACAGAGATAGATACTTTTTTTTTTACTTTCGCATTAATGATATTAGTATGGATTACATTATTATTTATTTATAATTTATGAAAACAAATATGACCTGCACTGAAGCCTGGTCGGCCTGCGCGCCCTGGTTCTGCCGTAACAGTTTATTTTCATGCTCCAAACGTATCAATCTGTCTTTCAAATCGTTGGGAATCATCTCTTGCGATACATTCTCTTCGTTCGTTCCTGAAATACAATTTTAATACAAAATTAATAATTTCTGAGGATTTAGATTCTGGAAAAATAAGGCTCAAATAAAATATGTTTTAACAAAAAATACGATTTCAAAATGTAAACGAAAAAGCAATAAATACATTTGTTTCGTACACCGTAATTTGTATTTTGAGTAGCCTATGTTTTTTTCTTAGGCCCTAGACCACCTGTGTACAAATTTCATTACAATCGGTTCAGTAGTTTTGGGGTGAAAGCGTAACAGACAGACAGAATTACTTACACAATTATAATATTAGTAGGTATTTACCGGTAGTAATAGTGGAGCATCGTAGTTCATCGATAGTATCCTTGAGTGTGTCTCGCTCCTGCAGCAGTGCGTCTCTCTCGCGCTGCGCAGACGCAACTTGACTGCTTAGCTTTTTGTTCTCTATTTCCAACCTGTCTGCCTTTGTGACTTCCGCATCTAGTTTCTCGTTTAAATCTGTTACCTGTAAACAATATTAATATGCGTACTGTAATTAAAAATGACTGAAAAAATTATATTTTTATTTAAATAATTTTTAAATATTATTTTATATTGACAGAAAACGACCCCCGGAATACCACCTTTTCATAGAAAAGAGGTGTCAAGAAATAACATCTCCTACGAGATAACATTGCGTCGACATTGACGTTGTTTATTCTGTTAGTGGAAACACCAGTGTTTCATTATTCCTTTCTATC
The DNA here is from genome assembly GCA_026213755.1 of Eurema hecabe. NCBI lineage: Eukaryota > Metazoa > Arthropoda > Insecta > Lepidoptera > Pieridae > Terias > Terias hecabe. Next base: position 3,960,997 of record JADANM010006098.1, read on the forward strand.
TTCCTTTTTCCTACCCTTTTGTTAGAAATCCTTCCCTTTTTCCATATTTTAAAGCCGTCAACGCAGTTGTTACGTACTTAGCATTTCGACTGTTCATGAGTGGAGGTTGTCCCGTTTAAAAAACTCATAATTAAATAAATACTAAGCTTAATTAGTTGTATTTACCTGTTTTTTGTATATATCGAGTTGCGTTCGTATGGCGTTGGCGCGCGCGGCCGCTTGTTCGTATTCGATCGCGCGCTGCACGTGCTCCGTGTTCGCGCGCTCCAATAGTTTTACCTGCAATGTTATATATATTTAGTATATCGATTTATTATTATGAGAACCATGGAATTTTGGGCTTTTGTTAATATTTGTCTCTATATATAAATAAAGCTGAAAGTTTCATTAATTGTGGTGATATAGGGAACTACATAGGTTTCCACGTGTAATTTTTATCACCATAATAGCTACGACCGGATTGCTTTAAGCTATTTTTCGTTTCGTTCGTTATTTTCGTAAAGCATGATCCTTTAATCCTAAGGTAAATGCGATTGAATGTTTAAAACTGTCTATACCACATTAAGGCGTTACAGCGAATAAAGCTAAAAATCATGACAATTTCTCAATAATACAATTTTCGAAATTCGCTTTGCGCAATTTAGTAAGTAATATTTAAAACTAAGGCAATGTGTTTGTGTGCTCAAATTTCAAAATGTTTGATCATTAAGGTCAAGCGAATTTATTACTAAACTCACAGCAAATTTATATCAAATAATACTTTAGTCTAGTCACGAGGAAATCGCAATTTTATTTACGGCCTATAGAAATATGTAGATTATTTGTCATACAAATAGATTCGAATAAATCTTATCGAGAGGCCCACTGAACCATCACTGAATGTAAATACTTCCAAGCATTTTCATTTCCATTATACTTGTACGTTCTATTGATTTATTTTACTTTCTCCTGATCGAGGAAAGAAAATATCCATTCAATGTCAATGGCACGGTTATTTATGGTATTCATCAGTATATAAATTGATTTGTGGCTTCAGCGATGACACGTTCGATTGCAAAACTATATGTCAATGTGGTATGTGGTTTGAAAATTTCTTACTGGATTGACGAAAAAATCAGTACTATAATAAATTCATGCAGATAAAATTGCCCTCTGTGAACGAGAATTAACAAAGCAATAAGATTTTATAACAGAGCAGGAGCCAGCTCAAGAGATTTTCGGTAGTTAAGAAAATTTTCTGACTATCTCCAAGAATCAGATCAACAATAATCGTCACTTCTGAGTTCTGGCAACACCCAATGGCCCAAAAAGGCAATAATAGTCTCTAAGAGTAAAATCCTGGATTGCACTAATAGGTGGTATCAGGTGTTTTCCGAAATTATTATTTGAAAGACTCTTTAACCCACATTACACCACATTTATCGGTTCAAGGACTATAAAATACACCAACAAGTTTGAAATCCCTTTGTGCTGGTGTAACCACAGAGAACATTATCCTAGTTATAGTTATCACTTATCCTAATAAGCTCGTTTATCTGTTCACCTGTCTCCGTAAATCCACATGTTCCTCCATCCTCTTCTTGTAGGATGCTACGGCTGCTTCCAGAGCGGCCGCCTTCGCGGCTGTCTCTCTTAACGCGTCTACCTCATCTTTTAAGGCTACATTTTCAGACGCTGCCATCTGCAAAACAAGGTTTATTTTCACTTTGTAATTATGATTCTATGTCATTAAATGGACTGAAGAAATAATATTATAATCTATGTCAAAAATATGTGCTTAAACAATAGTACATCAACTTGGAAATATTCAACGACAGTAAAATCCGTAGTCTTTGAAAGAACTTTGTAAATTAAACGGAAAAATAACTATACTCAGATATATTTAGCCTATAGACTAACTAAAACTAACCTGTAGTTCTTCATTTTTCATCTTTAACATTGCCACCTCTCGCTCGAGGACATCACTCCGTGCCCTCTGATCATCTCTTTGCAGTTCCACTTTATCCAGTTCATCCTTCAGGGCATCCAGTTGCGCTCGCATGTTGCTGTAGCGCAGTGTCCCCGCGTGAGCTGGTCCCAGCGAAGTCCCCCCATCATCTAAGTCCAATGCCTCGTTGTCGATGTCAGCAGCCCGTGCCGCAGCCAAACGACTCACTTCGCTTAATAACGTCATGTTCTCCTCTTGGAGAGCTTTTACCTAATAATAAGGAGAGGGTTTTTTAAGACAAACAAATTTTCTGACAAATATTCTTACATACTATGTTACACAAAATAAAGCTAATAGAAACGCATCTGCCACTTAAAAAGTATTTGCATCGAAAATATGGTATCTAATTTAACATCGAAAGGATATTGTCGTGTATTAATACGGTAATTTGTAACGTAGAACTATTTTTTAATAGCTAATTATGTAAAGGACGTATACTTTACGAACACCCAACCTAAGGTAGTATTAGAGTAATTGCGGATATTTTGTAACTTACCGCGAGTCTTACTTGTACTATTTTACTTTTTATAAGCATTTTTTGCTAAAAAGTATTATTTTACTTAATCTTAACACATTAGTTTTTATTACAATAAAAATAGGATTAGACAAATATAGTCTACTTATTATCCTATATTAGGTAGTAGAGGCACGTCTTAGGGCCATAGGACCGGCTTATTTTATTTCTTTGTACGGCTAATTAAACTAGAGCGACATATAAATTAATTACAATATAAAACAGTTTGTTATTTGTGTATTAATACATTACTAATGAATACTTTTTCTTTGTGGTCTATTGTATAAATTAAAGAAAAATACGTTAATAATTGTTGTTCACGTATTTTTCCTTAAATTGTGAGTATTTAATTATAAGAGTCATTGGCCTTTTAATTATAACAACAGCAACCAGGCGAGCCTGTATGGATAATTTACGAGATAATTTAAGACTAAATCACCTATCAGAGGTGTTTTATTCTTTTTGTATGAGTACATAGATATAAAGAAAATTGACTCAAAAGGTCACTTACTTGAGTATCAAGCTCATGGCATCTTTGGGCTAGAACTTCTTTCATATCCACATCCACCTGCTCTGGCGTTGGTCCATCTACATGCAGGCTCCCACGGATTTGTCCCAATGTGATGTTTTCCAATTCCTTTTAACAAAAGCACCGGCTTCGCTATCATACAATTGGTACACTCCCAAAAATAACAGTGGACTCACACACAAATGACCAAATAATTCGGAACAATAAATATTTCTTTCAATTATTCGTAAGACTTAACAAATAAAGACTGCATCGTTTTCGTTAATCCGAGTCGAAACTTTCGCGCCTATTATATCGGTAACTTTGATTCACTGAACACCAGTACTATAACCAGACACTCGCCGCCTCTTACATTATTTACTCACAAAACATTTGGAGCGCGTATGTCTTACATCCGCAAGTGACCGATATTAACTAACTACATTACATACTCCGCCACAATTCGTGTTACAAGGACATTAGGAATGCGTATCTAAACGTGCATATTGCCCGCGCCTCGGCCACAGACAAGCATGCATCGTTGAAAGCGCACTTGTGCAAGATTATTTGCTAATTTTCTTATTGCTGTAATATATAATATATTACGATCTTTTTACGCCCTGTTTACAATCGAATGACGTAGAGGAAAAGTTCAATTTAAATCTTCAACGCTGAATCTCGCGTGAAGCATCCGGTAATTAAATATTTTTTACGTCCAACTTGGCGAGTTATACGTTTAAGTATTATGTATTATCACACACGCGAAGTAATATCGAATATTAAAGCACAGGTTCCAGAATGTAATTAACAAAATAAAACGGCGTTTATAAAATCTCTACGTTCGTGTTGATAAATACTTGCAAACCTGAAACTGTCGCTGTTGCACAATGCATCTTATCGCCAATTAATCCAATTAGTGGCAAGAAATAGTGAAAATAATTACAGTATTTGTCAGAAGGAGTCTATGTTTAATAATATGGTAACATTACCTGTATTGCTTGCATTATGGAGCGCTGACATGACAGCTCTAATTCCATAATTCGCGTGATGTATTCTTCTTTTTTGATGCAGTTGACTGCGCAGCCTGACAAAATAATAATTTAAGTCAATATAAATACATAATAGTAGCAAGGGTGAACATGGTGAACGTGGCATCTTTAGATTTATTTACATATTAGAAGTGAGCAACTTTAACTTATGGGAGACTAGCTGTTGCCCGCGACTCCGTCCGCGTGGACTTTCATATAAACTTTAACTTCCCCTTTCTCCCCCTTATAACCGTTTTTTTAGTTAAAAAGTAGCCTATGTTTTATCTCAGGCTCTAGACCATCTGTGTACCAAATTTCATTACAATCGGTTCAGTAGTTTTGGCGTGAAAGCGTAACAGACAGACAGACAGACAGAGTTACTTACGCATTTATAATATTAGTATGGATGTATGTTTAAGTTCTTTGGAGGGTTAACCATTGCCTAAATCATTTATATTGGGGCGATCGAGTCATAGGTCTTTTGCGAGCTTATTAAAATTTTTGAGCATATTTCAGACAAATCAACTGGATATTAATGAGCTAGCACCGAGGCTGCAGTCAAAATTTTTATTTAAGTCGGTCTAGTCGTTTAGACGTTACATATATAAAATGATTTAATGCATTCTACAGTATAACAAGATGGGAACACGGTATATTTCGTATTTATTATCGGACCCACAATATTACGCTTCAAAATATGTATTTCCAGATGGATGAAAATCTTACCGAATTGTTGGCAATTCAAAATTTGGACATGCTCGATAAAATAAGGCTTGTTGATAATTACTTTAATTTTGCAATTAAACACATACCATGTTTTTAAAAGCAAAAAATAATTATAAATTTGCAATAGTTGCGAATCTTTGTTTCAGAGAAGAGTTATACGGTTATGGTTTATTGACAATTTTTCTTGTGTGGTAATATTAATTTTTCAATGATTTATCTTTTTCTTGATTGAAGTTATTATAAGAACAAACCTATAACTTCTAATAAATTGCCGTATATTCCTTTCTTTTGTATCATTAATGTTTTATAGTTTTTAAGTTTCCTTGGTGTAATAAAGGGTAAAATAAAATAAAACAAATAAATAAAATATATTCAGCAAAAAACGAATAGCTTTTCGCAACGCTTTAACTAATCCCGTAAACTTGGCACTGTGAATTTTAGCATTGTTATATACCAAATATACAAATTAAAATTAATATAGACATCAAACAGATAAATTTCATATTAAAGTTACTAGGTCTTCTTGAAATAGGTATCGTAAGAAAGGGTTTGATGTACACATTGTAAGCCTTTATACAGAACCCTTGGTCGGAAGAATCCGACTCGCACTTGTCCTGTTTATGTATCATATAATCGTCTTTAGGCTACGTAGTAAAAATGCGTACATTACCTAATAGAATACAACTTTTGCGTTTGAACATAAGATACACGTTACATATCATATTTATTATGAAACGCAAGTTTCTGAAGATATATAGGTTTAATACTCTTTTGCACAAAAGCGACTAAATGGATAAAGCCATTTTTTTAATAAGGGATACCCAGTAGCCTCGAGTCCTACCGACCAAAACCCCACTGTGTTCCGTCTTTCGGTAGCGGGGTCACAGACACCTTTGCAGTAGATACTGCAATACTACATACTAATACTATCTATTGTCGTGATAATTACCACGTTAACAGATGAGATTCTGGATAAACACATAGCATTCTTTGCAACATTTTCATTACCACAGGAACGGTAACTTCGCACGTAATGCCATACGTAATACATAATATACTAATAATAGAAAATTTGCTTCATACAATGGACACAAATTTAAAAGGTTATTTAAAGTAAGAACACAATTTCATGTTAAGTTCAACATATGCTTGGTATTTAGAGTTCTCCTTAAGAGAAACCTTACAACATTTCTAGACTAGATATTATATCCGCACAATCATATTTACCAACTTACGTATGTTTTTATGTTACGTAACAAATCTATGATTATTTGTTTCTTTCCTGTGTGGCGATTCATTTCTATAAAATATTTTATGTTCTATAGATAATGTACGTAGACATTAAAACATCTATGTAAAAGGAGCCAGTTTTCGACTACACAATCAATCACACACACAAACACAATCAATTTGGATAATCTTTTTAATAAATTATTTTTTTCCCAGCTAATGTTAGATTTTGGATTGGACCCTATTAGAATCTCATATTGTTTTAACTGTCACTGTTGTGTATTTGTTTAACCTTAACTTTAGTTTATATAGTTATTATTATTAGAAATGTTAAGCTTAAAATGTGTGATTGATAAAAACATTGAATTTTAATTATTAAGTACTAAGCCATTCAATGACATTGCAAATGCAATAAGTCATTAATTACTATAATGTGTTTTTTGTGAAATTAAATTTAATAATTATATTGTTATAGCACATTTAATTCCATCCCACTCAAAATAACCTTATCATTTGCATTCTACCAATAAAATAGTTAAATATAAAGTACTAAATAAAACTAAAAAAGGAATACTTAATTCTTTTTTAAAAAGTTGACTAAATACAAATATAAATTTTAAATTGTACATTCACAAAATTTATGTGTTAATTTTACATACATAGACCATAAAACTTTCTGTTATTACAGATTACTCTTTTTTTCATTTAAAAAATAAAGTAATATGTACTTATAAATAGCAGTAATTAAAAGAATGAGATAAGTAAAAAATTCTTACTAAGCACAAGTTGTAAGAGTCGTCCGAGATCTCCTGGATCTGCATGTTCTGCGATATTGATAACATCAGGCCTCGAGAATTCTTGCAGACTTAAGTTGAGTATATCTTGATGGTAATCTAAAACAAAAAAAATGTATACGGAACTATACCCACAGACTATTAAGATAATTCATTAAAATATGAAAGCAACATATTTTTAAATAATAGAGAAGAATGCATACATTTATATTTCAGATTCATAGTCTATGTATCAACAGAGATATACTTGTCAAGATTTTTAGTACATTTCTTGATTTTAATATTGTATGCCAAGATCTTAATCAATGACTATGTGCTTACTAATATTTTGAGAACATTATAAAATAGGAGAACAACATACCAACAACTCCTTCCAATATCTTCTTTAAATTGCTAACTTTTAAACGCCAGTTCAAACCGACATCTGTTTTGATTTTGGAGTTCCAAGTGGGAGTAAAATATTCTGGTGCAATTTGGCTTAAAGCTTCAGCTATTGCGACACCATCTGAGAGCTCTGCAAATATACATTAAATTAATAATTCTGACGTCATATTTGGAAAACGAAAGTTTAAAAGCATCTAATTCATATTTTGTCATTGAGTTACCCAAATGTACAATTACTTTCCCTATGCAATTGACAATGTTAAGTGGGCAGTGACATGAATTCTTTATCTCATTACTCTAGTATTTACTAGTAAATGTACCTTTGTAACGTAATTTTTTACACAAATTCACAGCTTTTAATTTACTCACCTAAAGGATTTCCGTGTTTAGCAGTAAGATTAAGCGTTTGCAACCACTTTATAAGATTATCGCATAGAACAACACCGTTTGACTCCATTTTTATTGTTATCGCATGCAATATTATGCTACTTATAAAGAAACACTAGACATGTGATTATTTGGTCAATAAACCATGATATTACCGTGTAAATAACGTTTAACAAAACAAAACTTTAAAATGCGACACTCAATCCGTATTGTGTGACGTTTCCGTATTTATTTATTTTCTGTGATTCTGTCTAACTCAGTGTCTATGTCTATGCCATAGAGAATATAACAGATTAAACAAATTTTGCATATTAAGTCTTAGGATCGTACTTGCGATAATTAACGAATTACACCTATCTACTCCCTGTTATAGGTGTAAAACGCTTTTATGGATATCTAACACAACTGTAAATCAGAGAAAGAGATATTAAACATATACCAGACTAGCTTTTGTGTTATACCAGCTATACGGGTAATAAGACTTATTAGTATAGTACGCGTCATTTACGTTTAGCGATTGACGAGAATAGCGCTCGGTAGAATCGCGCTCGTAATTAACATATTGGTGCGAGAAAGACAAGACGACTGGGACATCCAATAACGCTCGCGCACCCGACGATCACGCGCCCCTACCTCATTTTTTACTTCTGCGCAGGTTTCGTTCTGCGCTAAAGATTCGTGACGCGTACTATAAATTATGTAACGTTAGATGCCTGGCTCTCGGTTTTATTCTAGGTAAATCCGATTACTTCGATTGGAGTTTGGACAGTACATGTAATTTTTTCAGTCTTAGCAACGTATTTTTTCAGTTAGATTCTATTTATAAAATTTGGTTTGCAATTAAAAAAAGAACATTTATGAAATATTTTTTATTGTACGATAAACTTACATGTAATCATATAAAAAATAAAATGCGTGTACTTAACAATCTTATATTTTATTTCATAAAAAACACCCCATGTATTTATTGCTTTTTACTGAATATGTAATAATTTTATTCCACAAAGGGTCTTTAGACAACAAAATTGGATTACAAAACAAAATAAGTGAAATTTGTGCCCTTGTAATTGCTACATTTACTCTTTTAGGATTCTGTACGAATCCTAACACATGTTTAACATCTTCATTAATGAGAGATTCTGCTGACCTCACAGTACTAAGAAGTATAATGGGACGTTCTTGCCCTTGAAATTCTTCAACAGTACCAATTTTTGGTTGAGGGAGTCCCATAGCATCAAAAACGAGTCGTAAATATTTAATCTGCAAGCATACAAATGCATTATTTTACTAGTAAATAAAAAATATTAATATAAAACTCATTAAACATACTTACCTGAGCAATATATGGTGTTATGATGCCAATGTCATCAGCTGTTACGTTATTTTTATACAATTTGCATGTCACTAGGGCAACCATTGAAGCTTCTTGTGGGTTATACCATGATGGGCTATCTTCTGCTCTTGTATTCTGACCATTTATACCATATACAAATATTCCACCAGTTTTACACTCAGTTATATTAAAAATATCACATGTAGCATCTATAAGCTTTGGTATCCAAGAGGCTTTAGCATCAAATTTTGTAATGAGGGTATCATCATAAAACAACTTGCTAGGAAGATTCAACACTTCTTCCAATGATCTATAATTTTCACTTAACCTGGTAACTAACCTAGAATCAAATCCATCTTTAAAGGAGTCATAGTCCTTTTGGTAAGGATATGTTTCAAGCAACCTACACAAATAAGACACATCCATGCCAAATTCTTTACAATACTTTGACATAACGACAGGCCCAAGTTGCATAGGGTCACCAGCAAGAATTATTTGTCCATTTTCTTTATCAGTGAAACTCATAGGTATCATAATTTCTGGTTCATTGGCTTGGCCAGCTTCATCAATTATAATATGGGTGAAGTGCCCTTTTGGATAGCCCATGTAAAAAAGACTTCCTATACAATTACATGTTGCTATTGTAACTTTGTGTCTGCCTATAAAAGTTTTTTGGCAATTCATATTTATTCCATCTTTATTCACCTGTTTGGATAATGATGTTCCTTCTCTTGCAATATCAAGTGTTGCACAGTATGGTTTGATTACATCGGAAATTGTCTCAGAGTCAACTAAATAACTTGCTATGAGACGAACAATAGAGCTCGAGAAAACATGACGATACTGAATTAATCTCTCTGTTATCAAATTAGATGCACTATTAGATGGCGTTGCAACTAAAATTCTACTTTCGGGGATATTGGTCAAAATTTGTAATATTGTTTCAACAACAGTTACAGTCTTTCCTGTCCCTGGTGGGCCAAAAATCACATAGGGCAATGGACGACATTCACCTTTAAGAATGTTGATAATAGTTGTCTTTTGTCCATTGTTTAATTTATCATTATACCAGTGAATTCTTTGTAGTTTTTCATTTGATACTTGTTCAGGTTTAAGAACAAGCTTTGAAGGAAAGAGTACTTCAGGACCTAAATTAGAGAGAACATTATTAATTGCATGGTGTGCTTTTCTATAAACACCCCTTGTTAAATGAAACTCTACAGACACATCTCCTCCATCATATGTCTGATGAAACCTTGAATCAAATTTAAATAAAACTGTATTTCCTTTCATTATATGAATGAAACCTTCATATTGTTGTTTAGCTGGATCCCAAGTATCCTTGACAATAACTTTATCTCCAATAATTAAAGAAGGTCGCCGTTCACACAAACCTTCAATTTCTAAGGCCAGATATTCTCCATTTCGTATTAGGAATGCTTTAGGCATATCATATACTCTTAAATTTATGTTAGCTTGTATTTCTTCCATAAACAATAATGTGTGCCATTTATCAGTGTAGTTACCTATATTTAATTCATTAGCTAAACATGGTAAATGTGTCTGAATTCTTGAAAGAATTTTATCATAGTCATTGGAATAAATAGTTTGTTCCGAATCACCAAGAACAGCGGACCAAATTTTATCTGGTATTGGATAATTGCCTATTTTAACAACAACAAAGTGGGGAGTTTTATTTTTTCTTACTCCAGGAATGTAAGATTCATTGTTTCTTCTAATTTTTCTCATTTTGTCGAGCATTTGCAAGTTTTTAGATGTGCCATTTGACTCTAGTGCATGACCATTAAGGTAATGCAACTTATCAATAACATTTATGTCAATATACCTTTTTAGCTGAAAACCTTTAAACAACAAAACTAAACATTCTTTTGTTTCACCAAGAAATTTCGGTTGACAAATTATCGTAAATGTCACAGTTTCTGAAGGTGCAATTACTTTAGGTTGATTGATATAAGGTTTCATATTTATTTGAGAATCCCTCTTTTTACTTAAAAAAATCCACTTATTCAGAATATATGCTTGGGTACTATTATTTGTTATATAAAGTAAAATTTTATCTGATGCATTTATATCCACACTTTCAAATTTAATGGGAAAAGTCATGTTTATATTTTTATCATTTTCTATTTGACGACTCTGAGAAATTTCATCATTTTGTTGTTTTCCATGGTTATCTATTTGTTTTTTATTACTTTCAAGCGTTATTAATTTTATTGCTCGCCATAAATATCTTCCTTGAGTACTCTCTATAGCTTCAACCATCACCTATGGTAAACAAAAATTCAAAACATTTATATTTTAAGTCTGCATTAAATCTTCAGAAGTATTATTTATATAGGATTGTATCTCCTTTAAGTACCCACATACCTTGTCCCCTATTTGTGGTGGTACACCATCAATTTGGGTTCCATTATTGAAATATATTTGTCTGTCAATAACTCCGTAATTATCAGACCATTCTGTTACAAAGCCTGATTTTATTTTACTGCGAACAGGGGAAAAGGAAACAACTTCTAGCACCTGAAATTATAGGATTATTTCTTATAACATAGAACTAATACTTAAGCCCACTTAGAACCTTTATAAATATAATGCAATCATAATAATTTTGTATGTACTGATTGCCTCAAAATACCTGCTTTAAATTAATATCCGTCAATTTCTCTCCATTTTGCTGAATTTTACACTGCATCTCTAACCAATCTCCTTGTATGGGTATAAAGGTACCTTGAACATTGTCAAGATTGAATACAAGTTCATCACCAACTATATACACGGACCGTTCTTCTCTATACTCCACTTGCCCAACCAGAACATGACTAATGACATCAAATCTATGTTCCTCGGAGGGTTCTTCATCCTCCCAACACACACCTTGGTTTTCCAAAACCCTTACAATAACTAATTTATCATTAGCGTCTTTGTAACCAAGGTATAAAACTTTATCATTAACGTTAAAGCTATAAGGGCAGTTGGTTATATCAAAATATATAATCCCATCAATGAGAATGTAATTTTCACCACAATCAGTCACTTGTCCTAAAAATAAAAAAAAATTAGTTATGAAAAGTTTTATGTAACAATAAATTCACTTAACAAAGAATAAAACCAATTTTACCTGTTTTTTGGAAGCAAATAGCATTTCTTGGTATGTTTTCAGTTTCTAGAATTGGACAATCAACCTCTTCCTTTTCTGATTTTATTTCCAAATCTAATAATTCATCAGCTAAAAACTGTTCTCTATTTTCATCTTCATCATTCTCATGTTTATTAAAAAAATAATTCAATATTGGTGTTATGTAGGACCACATTTTTATTTTTATAGTTAAAGCAACAATTTGATTCCAATTTATTGTGATAAACCTTTATCACTTTCAAATTTCCATTCGGTTGCCTTCAAATATTCGAGTTCTTTTCTTAAGGCTTGTATTCTTTTTTGGTGTATTTCTTTCTGAGCAGTTTTTAAATCTTCTATGCTATGACCATGATTTAAGGACTGATCAAAATTTTGTATTCTGGTACTCTGTAAGTATCAGAAAAGGAGATAAGATGCCTTAATTAAAAACAACCAATATTTGGTAATAGGAAGTAGGAACCTACTTGTGGTGTTTCTGGATCTGAAGGAGAATATGCTGATTGGGATAAATTACTGGAAGAAGACATTATTTATGCAGTCACCTAACTATACTTAATTTTTCATCTTGATCATACAAGTATTCTTCTTTTTTTAACAAATACTGTATGAACATTTAACACTATGTTACACTTTAATAACAGCGTTTCAAAATTCAATTTTTCAAAATTATTTTACTTTTGATCTGACACTGACAGTAACAGATTTAATGTCAGGACTCTTTCTTTCTTACTTTATTATATTATGGCATTAGCGTTTAGCTTTTTGCCAATGTCAATGTAATAAGAGGCAACGTGGTCAAGATAAAAGTCGATATGAGTCAAGTAAAATCGTCATCAAGTCGTCTTTAGTCCAGTCAGTAAGTCGTTTCGTTCTGCCCTTCGTAAAGTGATAGTGAGCTTTACGAAGAACCTCGACGAATCTTGGAGCAATCGGAACGGCGCTACTAAGCGCTCTCAAATGAATTCTTCATTTCATGGACACTTATTAGCTAGTTTACTGCAAGATACACTATCACAATCATACATTAAATCACTTGCACCAAAAAAGGAATATTCAATCGAGATTACATATAGACGCCGCACGATTCCCGCCAAAACTCCCTAGGAGTCATCTAGTTGTCAGGTTTAAGTACCTACCTCAGTTTTGGCGGGAATCTTGCGGCGTCTATTTATGATCTCGATTGAATATTCCTTTTTTGGTGCATAAAGTGATTTAATGTTTGATTGTGATAGTGAATCATGCAGTAAACTAGCTAATAAGTGTCAAAGAAATGAAGAATTCATTTGAGAGCCCATAGTAGCGCCGTTCCGATTGCTCCAAGATTCGTCGAGTTTCTTCGTAAAGTTCATTATCACTTTACGAAGGGCAGAACGAAACGACTGACTGACTCGACTAAAGACGACTTGATGACGATTTTACTTGACTCATATCGACTTT
>JADANM010006098.1:3996483-4056532 GCA_026213755.1 Eurema hecabe
TCGGTTCTAATTACCTCACACGATGTATTGAAATGTTTAGTTCCATTACCTGTTACATTATATTATAGTTTTTTTGTTTTACAATACATAAACTAATCTTTAGTATTTTTGTTAGTAGGTACAAAAATATACCTGAATTCCTATTCATACTATTTAACACATGCCAAGTCTTCGTAAAAACAACACTAATCAGTAATTACGTACAAAGCTACTGCCGTTTCATTAACCCTTTACTTTTTATTATTAAAGCGGAAGTAACTTTATCTGTATGTCTTTTGCACGATAACTTCTAAGCCGATTAAGATGACATACTCGTATATTACTTGTGAGTCAGTGCGTGAATGATTAAAAAAAAAATCTCATTTTTATCGCAAAAAGGGTCAAACTGATGAATAAGTTTTAAAATAGAGTCACCGCCGCGCCGGTACAATTGTAGGGCACAATTAGTATGATAAGTATGAACAAAAAACATATATAAGATCTATACTATAAATATATACAAAGTAAATGCAAATTATTTTTATGGTGACAACCCATTCGTAGACCTCTTCTCTATCGCTATCGTGAATTCCTACACGCAATCTAAAAATATTAGCGCGTACCTATTTTCGTTACGAATACAAATAATTTTGCGAACGGCGTCAAGGCCGACCAGCGACCACTGATAATCACAACTCACAAGAGACGTTGTACGAGCTGTTATAATTACTATAACTAATTTGGGACTACTACACAAAATTTATGTAAGTATGTATTTAATATAACGAGGCGATTACTAGGCGAATATTATTACCCTCTAGATTATGAGCTTACGTCTTTTCGAACAACGGTCATGTAGAAAGTATATTTTCTCAAATAAGAATAAACATTAAAATAAAATGTAGATCATGAATTTGATAATATTTTAGTACCATTACGGCTTAGAGTCCATCATAATATTATCCGTACTTCTATATTAATATTATAAATGCGAAAGTAACTCTGTCTGTCTTTCCATCACGCTGAAACTACTGAACCGCTTAGAACGATATTTGCTACCTTTTTTTAATCAACCCCCAACAGGTTGCGCGAGGGGTTGAAACTTTTTATAATTTTACGCTATTACGGCCAAACCGCTGAACCGATTGTTACGAAATTTGGTTCACAGATGGTCTAGAGTCTGAGATAAAACATAGGCTACTTTCTAACTGGAAAAAAGGGTTCTAAGGGGGAATGGTTAAAGTTTATATGAAAGTCCACGCGGCAACAGCTGAAATGAAATTCAATGGAAATTTCTGAATAAAATTGAAAACAAATACCTTCAGAAAGTCTACATGGTGCCTACCACCGGTTCGGGAACTAACCCGGCAAAAAGATACGGCGTAAGAAACTCGCATAGCTAGTATTAAAATAAAAATACAATTTTGCCTAAGTTTTGAGTGGTATAATCATATGTACAAATTAAAAATCTATCCAACTTGTTATCGTTGTTTTTATCATCGCAAATAAACTTAACTTTATAATCTACCCATATATAAAATGACGCACAGAATTACACTATTCAGATATTTACTTCTCTTGACAACAAAAATGCAGTAATCTAAATATAAGTTCTTATTTAATTAGAGACATTTGTTTATGAAAACGTATACATATTTTTTTTCATCAGCGATAATTAAACTACTATATAATATGCATGAGAAGGTTGTGAAAAGATGTAAGTAACTAACACAGGTAGGTATCTACGAGTATCACTTTTAGGAATGATTAGGGATATGAAAATATGCTCTATGTCTCCTTTTCAGAGCTATTAGCTCTTGAATAACTAAATTTCATCAAAAACCCCCATTTGATTATTCGGCTAATTTACATGATAAACTTATAATATTGATAACTAAATCTATTAATTAAAAAATTAAATCTTGTGCTTTTTTTATTTACCTCTTACTTCTAGCTTTAGTTATTGGAGTAATTGTCTCGTATGTCTCAAATATAACGCAAAAGTAACGCGATACAACGCCTTACGAATACAACGCGTTTTTACAGTTTTAATGTTGCCTTTGTTCTTTCTCATACTCTAGACTATATATGTACCAAAATTTCAGTAGTTTTGGCGTGAAAGCCAGACAGGCAGAGAGACAGAAATACTTATGCATTCATAATATTATTATGGATTACATATCAAGCGCCTCATAAGGCTATCTGAATAGAATTCCTGTAAGAAAAACGGCCTGTTTAAGTACAAATAAAAATACTTACAGTTTTGTAAGAAACGGAGACGCTTTTCCAAAGCCTCATCGTTGAGCACAGCCGCGCCCATTATAACATCGGAGTGACCATTCATATACTTCGTTATGGAGTACATTACTATATCCACTCCGAAGTCTAGCGGCCGCTGTAAGTACGGCGTCAGGAACGTGTTGTCGACAATCACCAGAATGTCTTGATTAAAGCTTTTTGCTACCTTAGTGACTGCTTCTAAATCTATGACTTTGAGAAGAGGGTTGGTGGGCGTTTCTATCCATATCATCTGTGAGGGCAAATGTCCTTATCATTATTTTACGTTAATCGCGGGCTTAATTAAGGCTTATAAAGAAATCATGCCTTATCTCAAAAACTATTAATGTAATCGTAATATGTATAACAAAGTCTACTTTGTTCTTTTACTTATAGAACGGCTGGATCGATTCGATACTAGATTTGATATACGTCGCGATACAAATAGAATAAATCATTGCTTTCTCTTGTACGTCCTGCTGTTTTTTTTTAAATGGGATGATTCAAGGGGAAGGTTTATGTGTATAAATGGTTCTTTTGCGAAACAAAAAACTAAGTTATTAACAAAAGAACACGACTAAAGTAAAGAAGAGAAATGCTGGTTCTAACTTCTATGTGAAAACCCCATTATTTACTTCATTTTTTGTCAGTCCTGGTTGCCTGGTAGAAATCGTTTTTTAGCGATAAGAACGCCTATTTCATGTGCGTAGTTTTTGTAATTTGTATTTCTCATATATGTAAATAAACAAAAGGTATTTATATATTATCATACGGTATATATTTATTTATTTTTATTTAATTTTATATATTGTATAATATATATTCATACGGTATTTTTTTACTAATTAAATTGATTGATTGGTATTATCGCGACAAATGTCAAAGTATCCATGATAGATATTACATTATTTGTACTTAAAAGGGTGACTTATTATTAATTCTACGTAGGAATTCATTATCAGTTGATACTCTTTTCATATCTTAGGGATAAATAACAAGTATTTCCTTTCTTATGAAACACTTGTTATCTTTATTGTGTTTGTCTTAACTATGCAAGTTATTCTTATCAATCATGTATTTTGATTTTGCACGAAAAGGTCAATATTTTTTTATCTTAAATGAATGTCATTTTGTACTTTAAAGTTTACAATACGATAAGAAAGTTTAACAAACATTAACAGATGTTCCATAATATTATTGAGATTTATCTGATGAGTTTATAATAATATTTAGATTTTAGAATATTTTATTATTGTTTATGTCTAAAAATAAATCTATAAGAAATCGTACGATGGATTAAGTTGAACCATCTTGTTAATATGCAAAATTTTACCACGCACAAAACTTGAAAAATAATGTTCCTTTCAAAGACACTTATATTATAGGGTTCTATGAGTATAATATGGTTTTTTTACTTTAGAGGCTGGCAACACACGCGACACAGGCGACTACGAATCAATC
Source organism: Eurema hecabe (assembly GCA_026213755.1). Classification (NCBI taxonomy): domain Eukaryota; kingdom Metazoa; phylum Arthropoda; class Insecta; order Lepidoptera; family Pieridae; genus Terias; species Terias hecabe. Next base: position 4,000,201 of record JADANM010006098.1, read on the forward strand.
AACGTCACGTGCTACCTTCATATTGGAAATAAATTGTATATAAATAATCACATTTATGTACGTACCTTAGTATTTGCTTTAATTCCCTGCTTTAGTTGTTCAAGATCAGTAAAATCTGTGAAAGACACTTCGATAGCCAATCTTCGCACGACATGGCTGAAACAAAAAACACTTATGAATATGTAAAACGGTGATTTGCATTGTAGACATTGTTTTGACGTTGCTCCAGTCTAGGTGAAGTATGCACATACCTAATTATATGAAGCGTTTCACACTGGTCCTTTTTTTGGACGGACTGTAGAAAATACTGACTTACCTAGGGTAGGTCAGTAGGTACTATACAAGGTACTTTTTGAGAATATTTATTTTTCTCAAAAAGTACCGTATTACTAAATGAGAGCAATGATATATATTTACATTGAACAAAAAAGTACAATTTTAAATACTTCATAGTGCGAACTTTCCGGTCTAATTTAAAAATTTGTATGTAAAAAAAAGAATAAAATCTATAAATTCATCCAACCTGAAGAGTCTGTTGGTGCCGCCGTATACATCATCGCAGCATAGAATGTGATCGCCTTGACTCAACAAGGAGGCAATGGTTGTGATGGCTCCCAAACCTGACGCGAATGCCAACCCATACTTGCCACCGTCCAAAGCAGCCAAGCATTCCTCAAGGGTATTCCTCGTGGGGTTACCAGATCTGCCATAGTCAAACTCCTAAAAATTATTGTATAACAGCACATGTTAAAGGGATAAATGATATAGGGGAAAATAAAATGGTACTAAGACTTTTACCGACAAAAAATTAATAAGTCATGCCCTTTTATCTCAAGAACTTTGAAAGATATACGCTATATTTTTTTTATTTTTACCACGCTTTTTTTACCACGCTTTATATATTAGCTTGGGTTGTATCTATGTAATGGAATCTTTGAGCATAAATTTGACCGATTTCCAGAAGTTCGATTAATTTGAAACTTTGCACACGTATTAAGGGCCGATGACAATGCAATAATTTAATAACAGTTTCCCAATATCAAATTTTCTACTTTTTAGTTCGATTAGCTATAAAAGCGTGGTTTTTTAGTTTTTTTAAACTATAATTTATTATTATTGAAGACAAAAAGATCAATTACATATTAAATGATTATAGTACAGTTTTATTAATTGCTCTTCAAATAATTTTTGTACATCGATTTTGCTGGTTATAATTGCATAAAAAGTTTTACGAGTTAAGATAATACAGTAGGTATCTTGTTTCAATATAAATCTATATTTCATAATCATTACATTATCACATAAATATTGTGAAAACCGCGGGACGAAGCTAGTAACGAATAAAATAAACACTAAAAGATTTTTGTTGTACGCGGACGGTATATACATCTTATTTCTAATCTTATATACGTATGTACGTATAAAAAGTAAAAACGAATTGCTGTTCGTTAGTCTCGCAAAAACTCGGGAACGGCTGAACCGATTAATCTTATCTTGGTCTTGAAATGTTCGTGGAGATCTAGGCAAGGTTTAAAAAAATTGAATAATTGTCGGTAAAACCATAAACACAGTATTTTTCTATTTCTCGTACAAACGTTCAATAATTGATTATAAAAGTTCAAATTCCATCATATCTACCCGTGCGGAGCGGGGTGGGCTGCTAGTTTATTGTAAAAATAAGATGTATACATTCTGAAAGAAATCGATTATATGGAAAAGCAATTACGCGAAATGTATTTTAACTGGTTATCTACCTACATTAAAATACTTTTCGCGTAATTGCTTACGCGAAACTTATAACGCGGGGATCATCAAATTGTGGTTGTAGCTTGACTGGTTTTTTTTCCTTCCGAATGGAAACCAGACAGATTGCCTTTAGTTTTTACTATATCGGATGATATTATAAATTAAATTATTTAGTTACAAGACCATTTACTTATGCTATATTTGATAGGTTTACACTTAGTCTCGAATATTATATGATTATTTTTTTTTCAGTGAAAAAATTCAAATTAAGATCTTAATAAACTTACCTCGTATTCAGCAGGCGCAGATTGTTTGAAAGTAGTAGATGTGACGATAGGTGGTACTACAGCGCCCGCCTGGAATTTGCTGGGATCCTGGCCGGCGTGAATTGCAGTCGTTGCGAAGCCGGCTCTTTGCTTCAGAAAACCTTGGTCGCCCATCTATACAAAAAAATAATCATTACGCTCAATTTACCTGCTACTTGTTACAATTGGCTATTGCCACTTGTGCTTAAATATATTCTCCGTCTAAAAAAAGTGTACGTATGTCGTAACACTGTAGTCGTATAAGATCTAAAATAAAAATGTTTAAAAATTGTTTCAAGTTGCTTAATAAATCGACATTCCTTAAATTTTATTATATATAAAACTCAATACAACGTATTTTGTTACCATTATTAATTTATAATATAAATCTAAAAAATATACATAAAATAAATATTCTCAATTTAAATAATGTATATTTGACTATATTTAATTATGAGCTTTTTAAAAGTCGTATGTTTTCATTTATAATGTATACCTTTTAATTATATAAAATGTTGATACCGGCAAATTAACCTCAAATACGAAATAAAATACGTATGGATACACTTATTCACTACCTCACAAGTCCACTACCACAACTCAACTCAATTGCACCATGAATAATGATTATTAATCAAAGATTCAAAGAAGTAAAGAACTAAAATAAGAACGTCAAAATTGTTGCCAATCATAATATTAGGTCAGGTAAGGTGAAATATTACGGCCCTTACTAAATTTAGTTGAAAAATATTTATATCAATTTTATTTTTGTAATGAATTAAAATTTAATTATTTTATGTAGAATTTCTATTTTCTGCTATCTTCAGGTACATTGTAGAGGAAAATCATAAAAGGAACGTTTTTGACAGTTGACATTAGATTTCCCGCGAAATTATTAAACCAAACAGAAAAATGGCATTTTATATTAAAAGTAAAAAGTAAAACAGTTGCTCTATTAATAATTTAATAATCAAAAGCTGTTTAATTATTATACAAACGTATAACACGCGGTAAATTGTTTTAAAGATATTGTTAAGTTTTATTTTCAAGTTGCAATGGCTTAACTGTACATACTAAAAATACGTCCTTGACTAAGCTTAAAGTTCCTGTCTCATCACCTAATCTCTCTTTTAAACCAAATAAACAAAATAAAATGAAAATTGTTAGCAAGCCGCTGAGATATGCCCATGCTGAAGGACATACCGATGTGTGCTACAGTGAAGACGGCAGGTAACATTTAATATAAAATTTATATATTTTATAAACATTAAACTAACTTTTTTTTGATATCCAAGAATACGTGAACATTATTGCTTTAAATTATGTAGTTAAACGATAACTTGTATAGTTTTTATCTAGTAAAATTCAGAATTTTAACTACATAGACTTAATAGGACTTTTATTAGGATAGTTACACAATGATTTAAAAACAAATACATTTCAGGCACATTATCACTTGTGGTCATGATGGTGATATAAGGATATGGGTGGATATAGAAGATGATGATCCAACATCACACTGTGTCGGAGAGAGTGCTCTTGCTGTGTGTTTTAAGGATAAAAGGCTGTATGTAGCCACTGACAACCATGCAGTCCAAGCTTACACATTTCCAGCATTTGATAAAGATGGAATTATTACAAGATTTACAGCACCTGTTACACAAATTATGTCTACACCAAAAATTGAGGCAAGTTGTTTCAGCTGATTATTTGTTATTCTGTATTAAAAAAAAAATTGTTTGTTTTTTTGTAAATTGATCTGGAAGTTTGTTCAGCCTGTATTTTGAAAATCCCTCTTGTATGTAGGTGGTATAGGTTATCAGCACAAGATAAAGCTGGTACCAACTACAAATATAACAGTATAATTTATAGAGAAAATATATTACATATATTGAATTTTTTACTTAACCTAACTTATCTTTAATTATTTTTTCAGGCACTTGGATGTGCATCGGAAAATATGGAAGCCAAAGTATGCAGTTTAGAAGGCGGTGCTCCATTATTTGTGATGACTGAACACAAAGGGCCTGTTCTCAGCATTGCTATATGCTCCCAAATGAAGTATGCTGCTACAGCCAGTGGAGATGGGACTATGAGAGTTTGGGATATTGACACACAAAAAATTGTGAAGGAGGTGTCTTGTGTCCCGAAAATAAATACCTTTTATGCTGCAAAGGCTTTTTGTTAGTAACAAAGTAGTATTTTTGCAATTTTATAAATCTTAAAATAACATATAGATTTGACCACAAGTAATACTCTTTTTGTCTTTATTAGTACATATCATTTAAGATAACATACCAGTACCTCAATTGTCAATCAAATTTTACTGATTACATTGTTTTATGCTTGTATTGCTTTTCAGGTCGAATGGATTTTGAACCAAATGAGGGGAAACATCTTGCATATCCAAATAATAAAGAAATAGTTTTATTAGACTGTGAGAGTTGGGGTCAGAGAATGGTTTTTACACATAACTTGGTGAGTTATGTTAAATTAATATCTATTTGTGTATAGATTTTTTTTATTTAATGTCAATATATACCAGATATAAGAGTTATTCTTCTATTAAATATTGCTTTTATAATTAGTGTGTATTAAGTTATATCATTTTATTGCAATGGTAATATAGGTAGATGATATGTAGTAGAAATGAACCTTTACTCAAGTTGAAGTTATCACAGAACGAATATATCGTTAATATAATAAAAATTATATTATTAAAGGTGCCTGATAAGGTCTATCAACATATACCTATATATTTTTTAATCCATTACTTTTATTTCAGATTAAATGCGCAATATCACAGTGCCTATTTTCACCCTGTGGTCAGTATTTAGCAGGAAGTACAGTGGCTGGTCAAATTGCTGTCTGGGAAGTTGATACAGGGACATGTATGGGCATTATTGAACATCCAACCTCACATAATGTCACCTCTATGGCCTGGAATCCTAAAGGTAAAAGCTTAATTTAGCATTGGTCTTTAAGGCAGTCTTTTTTCTTGTCTTTCTTTTTGGAACCAGTGATCACATTGCGTATTATGAATGAATTATACATATTCCTTTTGAATCATTCCAATCTGAGATTGAATAGTTTATAAGATCTAACTACTTTCATGTCTTACTGTATTGGGGCTATATTAATATATCTTTTCCTTACATAATCATCTTACAAAATTGTATGAATTAACAAAAATACATGATAATATCCTATTTCAGGTAATGGAGTACTAGTGTATTGTGATGTGACCGGACAAATTGGAATGCTCCTTAATTGCTATGGTACAGACAGCTCTAAAATAGGGGCAGATGCAGAGGCAGACATTGAAACTGTTGAGAGAATAGATGGTGATATTTCATTTATAATTTAAAGGACAAATGATTTAGAAATCTATCAGAGTGTATTAATAATTTTATATAACATAATATTTCTAGATAATGACGAAATAGTAGATGATCTGATACAAAACTATGAAAGTGATGATGATAATGCAATATCTTTGGATAAGCTCAAAAATGAGACTCTAGGTTTAGTGGAAAAGGATTCTAGACCAGAGTCGAGGGTGATGTCAGCAGCGCCTGCGTCCATTCCACCACAGCCACCGTTCCAACCATCTTCTACCCCCATACATCTTGAACACAGGTTACAAATTTTAATACTGGATCTATTATATATATTATATATACGACAACCCCCCCTTCCCTTTATATTTAGTTAAAAAGTAGTCTATGTTTTATCTCAGGCTCTAGACCATTTTTGTACCAAATTTCTTTATAATCGGTTAAGAAGTTTGTCTGTGAAACCATATAATTATAAAAAGTTTCAAACCCTTGCGCAACCTTATAGGTATATAGGTAGCAGGTAGGTGGGGGTTGATTTAAAAAAAAAGTAGCCTATATCCTTCCCCAGGCTTTAGATTACCTTTGTTTGTACCAAATTTCGTTCTAATCGGTTCAGTAATTATACAGACAGAGTTACTTTCCCATTTATAATATTATTATATAATAGTTTTAATCTTTTGCATAACCATAATTTCTATTGTAGTTGACTAGAAGTATGATTTTTACAAATAATATAACATGTCACTTAGAAATTGGTATGTAACGTTTTTTTGCAACCTCATAATATCTTCATACAGTTATCTAATAATAAACTAAGCTGTAATTTAAAGTTATATTAAAATGTAGGTATTGAGATTTTTATGATTTTTTAGGTATATGTGTTGGAATGATGTGGGTATTGTTCGCTGTCATGCTGGAGAGAATGGTGATTCAACTATTGATGTAGAATTCCATGATTCCAACTTGCACCATGGAATTCACTTGAACAATTATTTAAGTCACACAATGGCTAGTCTATCAGCGAATGTTTTGGCTATGGCTTGTGAAACACCAAGGTATGTTTAAAGTCTTTTTTATTGATTCTTTTCACTGTATCGCAAATAAAAAAATAAGAATAAAAATAATACGTTAATAAGACGTAATCTTTTATTTTAATCAATATCTCTACTAGTAGTAATTTATATGAATAAAAAATACACAAATTACAGTCAAAACTGCTAAACTTAGTTAAGTTAGTTCACACATATAAAATTACAAATCATTATCTTAATATGTGAAGTTTTCATATAAATATAGATGATAAGAAGACAATTTTTTTTCAAAATCCCCTTCTATTAGTAACATAAAATCATTTATATTATTAAATATGTTTAACTTACTGATTATTATATATGATGGTAATGGTGGTATAATATAATCAATTAATTTTTTTCAGTAAATTAGTATGTATATCACTAGTAGGCAGTAGCAAAGAATGGAGTGTATCAATGCCAGACACAGAAGAAATCCTCTGTGTATGTGCGGCAGGGATGGTCGCTTGTGCCACTAATGCCAGGTTATTGAGAATATTCACACCTCTAGGAACACAGAGACAGGTGAGTTAAATCTAACAATGAAAAATAGCTTTTTATTCATGTTTATATTGGGTTGCCTGGTAGAATACTTAAAATAAGTTTAAAATAAGAGTAAATAAGAAATAAATTATTTAACTTATAATATTTCTTTATTGCACTGTGCAGTAATTTGGTAACATTATGCATATTTTCAATATTTAAGACTTAGTTAGTCTTAAAAGTTGAAATATTCTTTACACATGAATCAAGCTTTCCCATTAAAAATATGATTTTGAAATAGTTAGTGTAGGTTTATTTTTATATGAACTAAAATATTTCAGGTTATATCACTATCAGGACCAGTAGTTGCTCTGGCTGGATTCAACACTACAATATTCGTGGTGTATCATCACACAGACCCTGGCTTATCAGACCAGCATCTGGCCATGGATATAATTGCGTTAAATGGTACGTTTGTTTATTTTCTTGGTCAACATTAATATTTAATTAAAAAATTTAAATTTTATGTCATAAAAAGTTAATAGCCAAATGTGTTGAATAGTTGATAACTCGATAAAAGCTGAACGAATTTCGATAATTCTTTTTTTTTAAATAATACTATATGAGGATGGATCTTGAGCAAACAAAACTTTATGTATAGAATACGATCAGCGTGAACGAAGTCGCGTCGCGCCAGCTAGCTTAATTATGAAACATACAAAAATAACTGGCTAATAACATGCCTACAATTCAAAGCTCCTCTAGCTAATAATACTGGATATAGAAGTCGGTGACAAGTAAAAGAATAACTGTGAGTTTGGTTAAATCGATACTGTATAGATTGTTGCAGCATTTACTTGGAACCGACTTCAAAATTATGAAATAACTATTAAATCATTTCTATATACTAAATGAAAATGCGTATTACTTTGTGGAAAGCAAATTTTTTTTTTTTAGTTTGAAGTCCGTTTATTTTTTGTTAAAAATTATTTTATGATTAACTTATTTTTAATTAAAACATTACAGGTCGTCAAGTCCGTAGTAAAACAGTATTTCTACCTCTAACCCCGGGGGCGAAGCTGACCTGGTTTGGAACATCAGAAGTTGGATCTCCATGCACATGCGATAGTACCGGACTAGTCAGGCTCTATGACGTGTCTAGTGGGATCTGGATGCCTGTTTGTGATACCAGCAGCCATGCTAAAGGATCTTCGGATTCCTGGTTTATAGTATCGGTGAGGGTCTTTGCTTTATCTATACTAATATATAAAGCTGAAGAATTGAAAAATATTTTTTTATTAAATAGACAATTTATCGAGGAAGGCTTTAGGCTACATAACATCATGCTGCAAGTAATGGGAGCGAAGAAATAATGGAAAAAGTAATCGACGGGGACGAAGTCGCGAGCAACGGCTAGTCTTAAATAATTGTGAATTTTATCTTCGTAATAATACGTGTATTATGATATTGATTATACTCAGTATCTCCTATGATAAAATAGTATAAAGTCGCTTTCTTCTGTATGTATGCTTCAATATTTTAAACTAAGCAACCAATTTGCATGCGATTTTTTTTAAATAGATAGTGATTTAAGTGGAAAGTGTATATTATGTATATACTAAATGCGAAAACATTTTAAACGGTCTCCTTAAGTTATTAAGACTGTTTTGTTTTCCGCAGAAATAAAAAAGAATTAAACCATGCATAATATATGCGATGCAGGGTTTGGCTGCTAGTATATTATATAATTATTAAAAATTATGTTAAATTTTTTGTTGTCTGTGGCGACGACAGATAAATTAAGATAAATTGAAAGAGTGTTGATCAAACTGTATATTTTATCAGTATGATGATGTATATGATGTATGTTTTAGGTAAATGAACAAACGCAAAAGATATGTGCGATATTGTGCCGAGGCGCGACTTTCCCTCTGACCGCACCGAAACCAATTGTAACGGAATTACCAATACAGGTAGGTTTTATATAATGCCATTTATACAAATTAATTCCTGCTAAGCCTTCAAGTAATATGTTAAGGAATTTTTAAAGATTTTAGACAACATTTAACCATAACATTCTTAAAACCTCGCTCTCCTTTCTAAAGTTTACGGAATATTTAAATGACCATTAAAGAAACAATTAAATTAAACAAAGTATAATGGATCACATTGTTTTAATTAGTCCCATTGTTTTAATCTAATAAAAGGGAAATGTTTGTTCAAATAAATTGTAATGCAGTGTGTGTCGGTGCCGTATATGTGTCATGATTGGATGAAACAGGCTCCTGAAAAACAGTATTTACTATCTTGGGAGCCTGGGTAAAATATTTTGTAAATCACCTTATTATGGAAATAAATTATTATTATTATTACAAGATCCTTCCCTCCCATATTGCGTTAAGTAATACTTAAATATTCCCTAACGACTTAAGCTTAGCAAAATTTCCTGATGAAGACATTAAGAAGCTTAAGAAAAATGATTTCGAATAATGTATTGTGTTGTGTTGTAAAGATTCCACTTTGCGAACTGGATACAGAGAAGAGTCAGTATGAGGAGCAGTTAGTCCGCTGGGCGCACACCACGTCTGAGGTCGATGTGAAAGTGGCCAGAGAAACTGCGCTCAAATTGTTTGCTGTAAGTCCATCGCTCATTATTTTAATTATTATATATGTATTGTAAAATTTGGATCTAGTAAATCGATTTGAAAAACTTTTGGCAATTTATGTAGCCGTATTATTCGCGAGAGAAGTGTATTTTTATAGATATAACATATATGTTATATAGTACAGGGTGTAAAAACTTATTCCCGGGACTGAAACCATTGGGGCAGTTGTCTCCATCTATGATATGCACTATGCTGATTTTTGAAAAGTTATTTGTTGTTTTAAATCTCATATCTATTTTCTTTATTTATAGCTCGCATGCCGTAGCGAAATAGAACAACGGGCGCTAGAACTAATGGAATTACTCAAAGACGACCGCCTCCTTCCCTTAGCTGCTAAATACGCTTCACGATTGGGCCGAATGCATTTGGCCGACAAACTATCAAATCTCGCCGACACCTGGGAGCGGGACGCCGACAAGCTAAATGTCGGCCAAACTTCGCACTTCCAAGAATTAGACACACAAGAGACGTATGACGTCACAAGTACGGAGCAGGATTTGAACGCTAGTCTTATTATACCACAGAAAGCGGTCAAGAAGAAAGTTGAGACCGTCACACCTATTAAGCCTGTAGTGAGTGCCAATTTTCGTTTTTTGCTATTTCGTAATTATTATAAATATTAAATATTCTTATTTCAAAGTGTTGCTTCATGATGTGTTTAACAATTCATTTAAATTAATATGAGTAACGAAAATCAATCTCTGAATAAATGTACTTCAATGCCGATTTTAGTTGTTTAGTACTTCATAAAACAAATTATTACAAAAATTACCTTTGTCTTCCTTAGCCAATAAAATCTAGTCCGGGAGGCGCTAGGAATCCCTTCAAAAAGCAACAAGACACAACTAAAAGTGTGCAAAGTCCATTAGCACTAACGGAAAGAACATTAGTTGAAGTGCATTCTACTGAGGAGCAAACGGAAAATGACGATGTAAGTATTAATATTCTGTTTTTATTCATTACTATTGCCATTATGGCATATCTTTTTAATATTTCCAAGTAACTAAAATATTATTTACTAGAAAAAATAAATTTAAAAAATATATATAAAAGTTATATGAACTAATTTTTTGCAGCCGTTGAAACCGTTAAATGGAGAAACATTTGTTGACTGGTTTTCACGAAACAAAACGGCGTTAGAACAGCAAAATCCTGATCTAACACCATCAGAGCTAACTCGACAATCTATAAGGACATTCAAAGGCAGTCAGACAAAAACAACAACGGAAAATAGTCAAAAAAGAAAATTAGATGAGAGTATGGAAGAAACGCCGGTCACAAATGCGCCTAAACAATCGAAACTCAGTGCTTTCGCGTTTCAAAAGAAAAACTAAATATATGCATTGTATGCTTGCCTGTCTGGTTCATCACCCTTATAAATCGAGAACATTATGATTTAAAGTTATTATTTATCACTTAAATAAATTTGTTTTAAACTCAACACCACAAATGTAAACTAACAATTAAATATTTATAAAATTCATCTGTTTATTAAGTATTTAAAAATATACAAAGAAATTTGTTAGAAATGTGTAATCTTTATTCCCTATATGTTTCTATGGGTTGACCATTTCAGCTTCATCGGGAGCATCGAATAGTCCCTCCTTGATCATTTTTCTCCACTCACTGCCATGAGGATACCAGAATTTTTCTATAGTTCCTGGCAAGAATTGTGTGCTGTAGCCTGGCAACTGTAACAATTGCATTTTAATTACTATATTTGCCGTTCCTTTTTTGTTTTGTTTAAAAAAGTAAAATGTCAATATGTTTTGTCTATGATTTCCGTCACGCATTTTATATTAAATACAAATACATTTTTTTTAGATCCATGAACATCCATATCATATTGTTTAAAGTGTCATTCTAGCAAGTACTTCGTAATGTATTACGAATGAAACCTTTAAAACAAACCTTAGGCGCCATATATCTAGCGTTCACAACCACACAGGGATCAACGAAGTGCTCATGTTGTTGATCGACGTATTCTATGAGCCGTCCTTCCATCGTGCCCGACAGACTGGTGTAGTCCCAGAACTGTAGATGCTGGACCATCTCGCACAGGCCCACGCCACCCGCGTGAGGACACACTTTCACTGTAATAAAATTATGAAATAATACAATCATATTTTTTTTGTTTTTACGGATACGGGCATTCATTATGCATAGTGCATACACAAAGTTACCAGATTTATTAAGACCGATTTATTTTTCACTACGTAGAATAAAAAAGAATTTTTAAATTTAGAATCAGAAGTTATAGTCGCGTAATTTCGGGAAGGAATGAAATATCTATAGACACAATACCTCCAAGTTTTTCGGCCATGAGATAGACAGACAAGATCTCGTTGATGCCGCCGATGCGCGCGGAGTCGATCTGACAGAACTGCATGGCGCCGCTCTGTAGGAACTGCTTGAACATCACGCGGTTGGCGCACATCTCGCCCGTAGCCACGCCGATGCCTAGAGGCCTGGAAATATGTTGTCATTGTAAGATAATGCATTAGATCCTATAAAACGGAATCATACTTGGATGTTTATAATATAAATGAAATAAAACTTAAATAGTTATAGATATCATTTTTAGTATGTACATATTGCTTACTTTAACGCCTTAGAAATAGCAGCATGTCCAAGTACATCATCAGGGGATGTTGGTTCTTCTATCCACAAGGGTTTGAGATGGGCTAGCTTCTTCATCCATTCAATCGCTTCGTCGACGCTCCAAGCTTGATTAGCATCTACCATCTGTTCATTAATATAAATATATCAAATAACATTAAAAAATAACTTGCAATGTAAAATGGATAAGTAAATAAATAATTTAAAAAATAATACTTTAACACAGCGCCATCTAGTCCCACGCTAAGCAAAGTTTTAAGAGTTACTTTTTTTCGTAAATACAAAATAGAAAATTTAGACTCCGGAAATATACAAATGTAAATTGTGCTACCATACGCCGAGCGATCCTAAAAACTAAAATATTACTTCTAATATTTTTAACTAACTAAAAATAATGTATCTTCTGTCTCATATTTATGTTCAAGTGTATATAATAAAGTGTGTAAATAAAAATAAATAAATAAAAAAATAAAACGATATACTCAAACACCTGGGATTACTAACCAAAACCTTATCGTCGCCCACACATTTACGAACGACTGTTGCTCTTCTTATGTCGTCTTCTACATTTCTACCGACTTTCACTTTAAAGTATGAAAAACCTAACTTCATGTATTTGTCACACAGTTCTTTTACTAGTTCATCGCTGTAACCCATCCAACCTGAAATATTCAAAGTTTTCAGCAGTTCTTTTTTGTTTTCGAAGAAGGTATTTAAATGAAGGTTCTTAAATTACTTGCCGTATGTTGTAATAAAAATAAAGCAATATTGAAAGCCTTAGAGGCTTTTATTCTTACCAACTTGTGTCGTATAACAGGGGTATCCATTCTTTTCTAAGAATTGTATTCTTTTTTCTTTATCGACCTTTTTAGCTCTAAGAAGCTGTACTGCTTCTTCCTTGGTGATGACATCCGTAATATAACGAAAATCAATCGTCGATACCAGCTCCTGTGTAAATTATAATCATTTTTAATTTAAGGGTTATTGGTTTATTACATACTTTCATGAAATACAAAATATTAAAAAGTGAGGTAACTTTTAATGTTAAAATTCAGTCGTATTTTTTTGTAACAAATTCCGTTATTATTATACATAATATTGATAAATACTGATTGACTTAAAAAACGAAACTATAAAAAATAGACATAGTCTTCTCTTCATAAGTAATAAAAGTTATCAATTGTTTATTGAGTTAACATTACAAAAGTTCAGAGTAATTAAATTGTTATCAAAACATTTTTATGAGATAGGTTTTCGGCTATCAACTAATATCAACATTTAAGTTGCATACACAAGTATGTATGTCTGCGATGTAAAACACCGTTATTACGATTTGATATTTTATTGTATGGAAATTAATAGTTATTAGTTAAGAGGCTTGTAAATGTACGACTGTTATTCAGATGAACGCATTTGTTACTAATATCTTAAGCACAAACCTCAGGCTCCAAGTCAGTAAGAAGACGCCACAAAGGCTTGTTCTCCACTCTTGCCCAAAGGTCCCATAAAGAGTTAAGAATCGCAGCTGCCGCCAAATGAGCGACTCCCTTTTCTGGACCAATCTATAACATATTTAGATTAAGAATGTAGAATAACCGAATGGTAGGTAATGTTGGAATCAGTATAATTACAGTATGATATTTTTTTGTTTGCTCAATTAAAAAAAGGACTTAGTAAAATAGGAATAACTTATTATAAACTACATAATTAGCTGTCTAAAAAATTAACAAGTTTTTAAATTAAAACCTGCCCGAAGAAGACTCAGTTTAAAATGCGTCGATTGTATTAAAAGAAAGAGGCAGATAAGCATAAAGTTTTAGGTATTGTTTCTATTTAACTAAATTATTAAGCTTCTTCTTTTCATTGTTGTAAAAATTCTAAAACCAGGCGAAAAAGTGATTCCATAAATATTACTCGTATTCAAATATTACCCATCTCATCTGTGAATCATTAGTGATTGTACGCCAAAAGCCAGCGAAGTCTGCGAAGATATCAGCTGCATTTTTGTCAACGATAAATCTCTTAAGAGACCTTATAGCTAGGACTACTACTTCAGTCCCGCGACCGCACGTGAACGTTAGTCCGAAGCCTTGCTTGCCGCTCTCTGTAGTCGTGGTGACGTAGGCGCACGAATAGTTAGGATCTGTATGCTAAAATAACAATTTGGATAGGCGACGATTAATTAAAATTGTTGTAATTTGTTATCTGTCAAAAGTAATTAACTTACTCATCAGGATCTATACTATTATTGGTCTATTAATTATTTTTTTAAAAATTAATTTAATGTTCTTATTCCGAAATAAATATTAATGTCTATTTAGAAAAGACTATATAGGTATTTAAAGAACTTACTAAAGCATCGGATCCGTGACCTCCAAGGGATGTAGGGAATCTTACATCTTTCACGTCTACGTTAATAATCTTTAAACCTTTTTTATTTGGGAACGGCATTACTTATGCTGACTAGCTCTGGCGATGATAGTTCGAAGAGAACTGATATCTTATTCACAGTTTACTGTTTACTTAGTTTGCCTCTTAATCGGTGTTGTTTACATTTAAACGCTTGTTTATATTTGAAAATGTTATGTTTTAATGCATATTATGTAAGAACTAAGATATAAGATGTTGTTTCACTTGTTAAAACGCCTGCGAGTGTTGCTTACTATTTAATAGTAATGCACTACTGATACTATGTAATATTAAGCAGCTGTTCTTTGATTTTTAATATCATAATATTATATCTAAACTGTAGTGCTATTTAACAGTAATACACGCCTACCCACGTAAAATGTGTCAAATATTTTTTGATAATTTACATTGTACCTATTAGCGTTTCATTTGAGCATAGTATTAAGTGTTCATCTTTCCTGATTGAAAACAAGTGAACTTTTACTTGGTATATATTCCGCGTAGATTATCATTTCAAGATCTATTCCTGATCCCGGAGGGATATTTTGTTTTTTCCATTTGGAAATCCTTCTGTAGATAACTATATAACATCTTGACTAATTTCGTCCAAGGTGAGGCAATTCACTATCCTACTAATATTATAAATGTGAAAGTTTTTGAGAATGTATGTTTGTTATTCTTTCACTCAAAAACGGCTGGACCGATTAAGTTGAAATTTGAATGTAGATAGGTGATACCATGGAATAACATATAGGATACGTTATATCACGGTATTACCCCAGGAACGGGAACAATGCAGGTAAACCGCGGGGCACAGCTAGTTGAGAATAAAAATGAAAAAAATTTTTTTATAACATAAATGTATTTATTGGTTTCTTAATAATAAATTTGACTTAAAATCAATAGATATAAAATTGGAATCTTTTAAAACGTGTTAATATCTAATATTAAATGACTAGAAAGAAATTTATTCGTCGAAAGTGATGCTATGTACATTTTTAACAAAAAAAAAAAAAACAATTATTTTTTACAACCAAACTTGTGTTTTGTTGTGATCTATTTTTAATTTTGAATCTTTCGCGTCATTCTTATTACAAACTTACATATAAAACTGTGAAAAATTTCAACATTTATAAAAATATTACATTATACAGTTGATAATATAATAATAAAGTATTTAAATATAGCACCAGACACCGATAAGGTGAATTTTAATGTACATGTAGATCGTAGACAATAGAAATAAATTTTAATATCTGATCAAGTCTTCACTCTAACTAATAATCCTCTTATATGTTTACCATAACAGCTTTCCTGCTTAGATTTTGAGCAATACAAGGATAACTCTTAAAACACTATCATACACAATAACATCTCTGTGGAATGGTTTTTCACACTATTACTAATTACCTTAGAAAACTAATGTAGTTTTTCAAAAACTCTAATTCAAAAATATAAAATTTATTACAAAATTGCCAATTGAAACACATAAATGCACATTAAAAATATTGGCCTATTAACATATTTATTCATGAAAGAATTTATTTGTACTTTTGTGATGTATTTAGTTTCATTTGACTACTATTAGAAGCTTAGACATTGCACAATAAACCTCTCTTAAACTACTCTCAAAACCTTAAGAGTATTTAGATACAAAACAATCACTTTTATTAAGGCACAAGTTGAAGTTAATTATATACGTATTTTAGTTATTTCTATTGTATAATGCTGCTAATTCTTTAACGACGTGTCGTTCGCCCTCATCCCAAAGGACTGTC
The DNA here is from genome assembly GCA_026213755.1 of Eurema hecabe. Taxonomy (NCBI): domain Eukaryota; kingdom Metazoa; phylum Arthropoda; class Insecta; order Lepidoptera; family Pieridae; genus Terias; species Terias hecabe. The sequence goes on from JADANM010006098.1 coordinate 4,016,615, forward strand.
GCCAATTTGCCTAACGTTCCGTCGTCGTCATTACGCACCCAGTCCAATAGAAGCTTGTAGCGAGCCTGTAACATTCACATTAATTATATAATATGTTTAAAATCAGACATTAACTATTTTATTTATTGTAATAAAGTTAAGTACAATAGTTATGTTGGACACAAATTAATCGTAACAATTTAACATTTTATTTTCTGATAGCTAATTAATTATAATCTATCAACAACAAAATATGAATTTACCGAAGACAAACCAATTACAGCACTTCTTACTAGTGCTGTAATAGTAATAGTAAAAAACCTAAGACTGCAAATTATAATAATAATTATGACTTACTTATTAGTCACAATTCCTACAATTGCAATCTTAAAATCTGGTGCTAGTGTTTTGACGCAACAGTAGATTTTTGAGAGTTATGAATATTTTTTTCTTTTAAGAAGAATGTTTGAAATAAGCATTACTTATTAGAACTTGTATATAACAATGGGATCAATTTCTGGCTAGAACTATGTATGTATAAATACCGCATTACTTATTCTTCACGTTTTAAAATTAAGCTTTTATCATCCTAAATAAGATAAAAATATTTTAGTTTTTAAATATCACTAAATTGGAAATTCATGCTATTTTGACAATGCCTATAATAAGCCCTGATACTACCTATCTGAGACATTTAATATGAAGCTTAGAATAAACCTTATGTCTCCAGACTTAAGACACAATATATAATTTTGTGTTTAAGTAATTTATCATGTCATAATTATCAATGATTATCACACGCATGCAATATAATTTATGTCAAAAAATAATAATAAAGTATTCTTTTATTACACAACAAAAACTGCAAAAAATTGGACATATATAAAAATAATAGGAAAAATTTCAAAAGAAAAGGTTTTTGCATATTTAATGGAATTTTCTTTAAAGAGTAAAATTATTTATTATACAGTTTGCACCTGTATTTTAGTTTCAGTACTGTATATTTTATACAACTACAACTTAACCGATTCTGTGTGGCTGTGTTTTTCACAATCTTGCCTGGCGTCAAACAAATACATCCTTACATTTACACCAGCAACCGCATGGAAACGGTTAACCAAGCTAATTCATTCAAATGTTACTTTAAAACAAACATAGCAGTTGGTCGCTGTACTAAAAATAAAGCACTGCCATAACACCCAAGGGAATATATTAATCAATAACATTTCTTTTTGAAATGGGCTCTGTGGTATTAAATTGTTTTAAATAACTTTTAATAGATATCAATCAATATATCATAAAATATATATTAGTTCTTGAACAAAATTATTCTCAAATACTTGCCTCAGCAACACCATGTTTAGCCAAATCAATCTCTGCAGTTTCAATCTGACCGCGAGTGTATCCGAGGCTTCTGAAGATGCTGTACCAATTCTTTCCAAGGTTCTTGGACACATAGTCTATATATTCATGTTCAGGCTGAAAAATAATTGAATTATTTAATTTTTTTAAGGATATTTTATTGATTTAGGCTGATAGAGTAGAAAAATAAAAAGACAAGCTATGTAAATATTGTAAAGGCCAACAACTCATTACAGAACTGTTAAGCGGCAATTACCACTTTCCATCAGGTGGCTTGCTCATTTGTTTGGTATAAAGAAAATGTCAATACAAACCTTAATTTCGGACTCCATTAATAAGGTGATAAGATTTGTTTTTTCAATTTGTTCTTCTTCCTCTGTTGGAGTCTTTGCCTGTTTAGGTTGGCCATTAACTGGCCCTAAGTAATACACAAATTCATTGCCCCATCGAATATTACTTGCATTCACAATGTTAATTACATTTCCACTTGCTGTTAAGAAAAAATATGTAATTTTTAACATATTTTATTATTCTTACAAAAGAAGAATCCATACTGATAACTGTATAAATTAAACATTATATATTCAAGTAATATATGTATGACATCATTAGTGTTGTTAAATTTTTGTGACCATAAGGAAAACTTAGACCAAACCATGATATACATAACATGCCAATTGCATGTAAATTGATGACAAATAAAAAAAAACGCGAGAAGTGGTAAGGTAATACCCATAGATGATACATTCTTTAAAAACTGATGCCAATTATCAATAACTTGGTATCACTAACATTAAATTATTTTAGTAAGAATAAAACAGACAAATTATATATACATACACTGGGTATTTACAACACTACTTCCATTACTACTTCTTCTATCCTCATCTTCTTCATTGAACGCTGACGAAGATTCTTCATTTGGAGTCGAGAAAGATTTTTTATACTTGGGTTTTTTCTTATCTTTCTTGAGGTCATGTGCAGAATTAAAGTTTTCTTCCGGTGTTCCAGAATTAATATGATCGTTTTGTTCACTTCCTTCAGGTCGTGGAGGCCGAGGAACGGCGTCCGATTTAAGATTACGGAATATATCAAATATTTTTGCACTCAATTTATTCGTCATTATGTCGGCTAAAGGTTTAATTAGATTTTTTCAACAAAGAAACTTATGACAGGAAAACATAAAATAAACAACAAAGGAATGGACTTCCAAGAATCTTTGGGAGAAAATCGTTATACGAGTAATACAATGCAATAACGTCTTAAAATATTATTGTAGAAAAGTTCTTCGTTATTTAATCAATTTATTATAATTTAACTAATAAACAAAGTAAATAAATAATAAAATATGATTCACAAAACATTTTTTGTCAACTTGAAGGAGAACAAGTAAAACGTCAAAGTCAAAACTGAAAAGATCTAAGTTGTTATTTTAGATGGCAATAAGTATTGAGCAAAGTGTATATTAATAATAATTATTATTTATATTATAATATCAACCCTAAACATGTACCTATTGAGTTATAAATATAAAATATGTGATGTATACACATACACGTATATGGACGTGATTATAAATTGAATTGTCCCATTTCATTTTTTTATTAATTTCAAGACCATGTAATAAATAAATACAGTTATTAATATTGCCATCAAAGAAGATTTAATCTAAAAATTTGAAATTATTTGTTATATAAGAGGGAAGAACATTACACGGGTTTTGGAGGAAGGAAAGGAATAAAATATGGGCCTTTGGTTCACCCAAACACCGAATGAAATGCAATGACAACTCTGAGATTTTCTGTGAGAGGAAACGGCTCAAATTAGCATGGCTCTACCACCAAAAGTTTATGAAATAAATAACAACACGGGATTGATGAAATAAACATTACATATTTGATTTTGATATTGTTTTAAACTGGATAAATTCCGTGCGCCTATTTTATTTTATACTAGCTATTGCCCGCGACTCCGTTCGCGTGGACTTTCATATAAACTGTGACCCTCCCTTTCCTCCCTTACAATCCTCAAAAATTGTAGCCTATGTGTTATTCTGATGTATAAGCTATATTGTGGTAAAGTTTCATTCAAATCCATTCAGTAGTTTTTACGTGAAAGAGCAACAAACATCCATACATCCATACATCCATACATCCATACTTACAAACTTTCGCCTTTATAATAGTAATAGGATTGCACTAGCTGTTGCTCGCGACTTCGTCCCCGTCGGATCTATTTCTATCATTATGTTATAGTGAGTCAATCTTAGAAGATAGACATATACTGTCGCGAACTATTTTTTAGATCATTTAAAGAGGAATAATTTTTTCATTCATATTTCTTGGTATCTTGAACCTTTTTCGCAGCGCACGCAAAGGAAGCCCTCAAAGATGAATAATTTTCCCCGTTTTTTCCACATTTTCCATTATATCTTCGCTCCTATTAGTCGCAGCGTGATGTTATGTAGCCTAAAGCCTTCCTCGATAAATTGTCTATTCAACAAAAAAATAATTTTTCAATACGAACCAGTTGTTCCTGAGATTAGCGCGTACAAACAAACAAACAAACTCTTCAGCTTTATATAGTATAGATTTATATATTATATTATATATATTTTAGGTACAAATCACAATCTTAAATCTATGCGACAGGTGAAATAACAGACAAGTACTCCAAAAGAAAATAAATAATTACAAGCACTCAGCAATATTTCTTTGCTTATTTCATGTTTAAATAGCATAAAATTTATAACTTTGGCATACATTTAAAACAATATGAAGAAGGTCTGCTATAATGAAGTGTATTAATTCCATATTTTTAAACATCATAATAAGACAGCGAATGTCATATAATTACAATATAGAAGATATTTTTCCTGAAAATGAACAAAGATCAAACAAGCAATTTTAAATTATCTTTATCTAATTTGTTACGTGTTTTGTCGTTTGAAAGTATTTATGCGAAATCAAAGCCATGTTCTCAATCAAATTCCCCCAGAAAAGACCCTACACCGGATAGATACGCTGGTGGTGACGCGGGGTCCCCAAGAAAATGTGAGTGTTCTTCGCGAGACGGGTCAAAGTCCACAGCCGGCGATCGAGGTAAAACTGGCGCTGGAGTAACAGGATCCAGGACCGGCCGAGTTTGTCTCGGACACAAAGGCCCAGAAGAGCTTCCAGCTGGTTCAGTGAATCCTGGCCTTTTGAGGCACATACATAACGCAGCACGATATCGTCTGCCACAATGTTTCGAGGGCGCTTGTATTTCAGTGAAACAGGGGTCAAGCACTAACTGGGTGCTTGGACATACCTTATCATTCAGCTCGGTATCTCCAGGCGGGTATAAGCTTTTGCTGTCTTACATGGATAAGAATAAATCCATTGGAATTCCCTATTTCGTAATGGAAGCAGCGCCGGGTGGACAAATGAGTACTGAAATGCGCGTTGGCCCGACGCAAGGCACTAGGGCTACGGTTGTGGCGCAAATAGCCGACGGAGAGTTCTACAGTTTTGAAAGCATATTTGACGCTTATTTTCATAACTTTACAACCTCTATAATAGCTGTAAATCGAGAATTCATTGCACTTCATTATCTTCAGGTAAATTCAACTTTTATTTTGCATTCAAATTTTATTTAAATTTAATTATATTGTGCTCGCATAATTTTATCTTTATATCAATAAGACATTTGGAAAAATATTTACGCCTACAAAGTCATGATATATTCATTTATGGCGTTTTTGTTACTTTATAAAGAGTGAACGATATTATATCTTTAATACTTTAAAAATAAAGTATTTTAAAAATGTCACAAGAAGCACTGCAAATTTGTTAAACCGTATGAAGTCATATTTTTTTATCATTGCTGCTAGCATTTATAATCAAAAACTTAATAATTAATTTAAAATTATATTATAGAAATCCTACTGTCGCATGTTTGATCGCATGTTGTTATCATTTCAAGAGTTAACTTTTACCTAAATTATGCAGGCTATAACTGATGAGCTATCTTTGGGCGCTGAGGTGGTAGCAAGGGGTTATGGAGCAGAGCTGAGTTCCGCGTCTGGCGCCGGGCGATGGGCCAACGACGATCACTCCATAAGTGCTACTCTCGGCAACCGCGGCATAGATCTGTGCTACGCTAGGGCCCTACAGCCTTATCTGACAGTAGCTGCTATGCTTGAAGTAAGACACTAGTTAATTTGTTGCTTATTTAATTTCTCAAATATTACAGAACATAAAAAGTAATGAAGGGCAGAACCTTCATTGCCCTTGAATTTCAGCTGTAGAGTTCAGAGGGTATAGGATGTCTAGCAATTTACATTTCATGATTGATAGGATAATTTCTTCGCCTATAGGTGTGAAATGTTAAGTTGCCATCAAGAAGACTTTTTACTCTATGTAACTAATTTAATTATCAGGTGGGATTCTCTATTCGAAGAGCGGTGGCTACGCTAGCGTACGAATGGCACACGGATGAGTGGACCGTCCGAGGGTCGGCAGACTCCGATGGGCTAGTCGGAGCCACCCTGCAACGTGCTCTTGGAGGAAAGCGGGCCCAACTAGCCTGTACCATATCAGCACTCTTGAATCACCCTAATGACAAGTTCCGATTGGGTTTTGGCGTTACTGCAGCAATCGTGTAATGGAACTAATTGTTCTATAATATACCTTTGTATGCACAGTAGCAAAACTCTTAACGATGATCGTGATTTATTATGACAGTAAATTTCAAGCAGACTCATTCGTTGTTTTCTGCTTATTGAAAGTTTGATATGCTATTGGAAAATATAATGTATTTTAACAAAATGTGTGCTATTTTTATATAGGTATTTACATAGGTAGATTTTGATATATTTGTTAAATAAATATTATAGATTAATCATTGTTTCATTTTGTAGAATAGAATATGGTATCTGTTCTTTTTAGAGATCTTTAGTTATTAAAAAGCATAATAAAAATCTTATAAACTTACATAATACTTATTAGAATATGAATCAAATCCACTCCCTCAACACCACAAGCGTTCATATAAAATCTCTTATTTTGACACTATTTATTACACTCTTCATGGGCTTTCAACGCACACATTACAAAGGACCATTTTAAAAATTCATAATCACTGTAATGATAATATAGGCGTGTGTGATTCGCCGATGGTTACTTCAGTGTTCGTGGTGAGGTGTCAGCCGCCAAGGGCGCTTGCGCGAAAGAAAGGCGGAGTTTGTCTGCCGCCCTTATTCCGCTTCCAAACCACTTCGTATGCTACGCTTTGAATTATAGAGTCGATTATATAGTGCAGGGGTGGTATCATGGTGATGTAGGCGTTCCGACCTCTGCAGCAGTACGATCTCTAGACCGTGACGAGACATGGCCGCGCGTGTCCTCGCGTGCCTGGGGCACTAGGCATTACAGTAATGGTGATGGAGCGGCTGGCGGACTTCGTCAGCAAGTCCTTGGAAGGCGGCGAAGCGCCAGCTCCTCCGCAGGAGGTGGACTCCGAGGACCCGGACGAGGAGGTGGACATCACAGCGTTGGAGGACAAGTCTCCGCCGGCGAAGAGACATCGCAATTGGCTCGTTTCGCCGTTACCTGTTCAGCATTACAAGCGCGAAGATGATGACGATGAACATAAACATGGTGAGTGATGTTTTGTCAGGTAGATTGGATAATAAGTATAAGCATTACCATTCATGTTAAATTTGCTAAATTAACTTATTAAGCAACTAACTATGAGAAGGTTCTGTACAACAGAAATTAATAACATTCAAACGAATGAAAGTGATACCTTTTACATATTTTACATATAACAGGTCCAAAACATATCTCCATATTTCAAAATAACTTTCTAGAATTTTATAGAAGATATTAGAAATTTTATAATCAGTTTCTTTAGAAACGATTAAGAAGGCTGGTCATAAATATTAAACCTGATTCTATCTTATAAGTCAAGGAGTAAACTTTTAACAAATTACATAGGTACAATTGTCATGAATTGAATCACCAAATCATCAATCATTAATTGTACAATTACCGTCCAAATAACACCTAACTGATTTTATATTTCGTTAAAATATATTATAGTATGAAAAAAAAGGTAGAAAATAGAATTTATATTTTTAAAGTTTTATTCAAGTCATTCAGTCTTCATATATTTCTAAATAACAATCTACAAAACGTCTACTGATATCACGTACTTATCTCTGAGTGCCATTACTAAACGCCTTAATTAATTATTTGTACGAGAGTAGGTAACTCATACTAATCATGTTACAATTTTTTTATATGCACTTGTCGGATTACATGAACAAACATTATAGATACCAGGGTTCTTTTGTAATTTACGAACATTAATTTTAGCAGTACTTAGTTACTTACTATTCAAGATTGCTTTGACTAACTTTGATAAATCGCTCTTGCTCTCGATTTTATTGTATGAATGTTATATTTATTCTTTAAAGACTTTTTAATGTTTTCAGTTGTAATTTTATAAACAATGGAAGACGTACTAAGTAGGTACTTATTTGCTAATATATAATATAATGCCCTTCCTTTAAATAAAGATTTGCTTTACAAATGTTTACTTCATCAATTCGGAAGCCGTAGAAAAGTAGTGATAAAGATATGATCGAATTTATAATATCTAATAAAATCTTAATTGTATCCGGATAAGACAGTAATTGTAATTATTATTATTAATTACAAATTTAATATTTTCATTCTTATAGAATAGCATTAATTCTTAATAAGCAAAGAAATATGAATAATGACCATATTTTATCAGAGAATTTTTCAATCAACAAGAGTCATAATAACATAATCTATAACTTTAAAATTATTTTATTAACGGTCATAAATATATAAAAACTATTATGTATTTCGAAGTATTAATCAATATAAACATGATACAAGTCTCAAGCTATTGACTTCTATTTAACTGTACATCTGACTATCAATCTTTATCATATTAAACGTTTATTGATAACATCTCTTAACAATATTTCTACAATTCGTATCGTTCAAACCGAATAGGGTGAATCTCATTAAAAATGCAAGAACTATAAATGATTGCTCGGATCTAGCGCAGTGACAAAACTGCAAGCCGATATCCCAAAGCTCTCGATGAATAAATCACCAGCGACTTAATGTGAGTATTTGTTCGACAATTAATCACTGTTCTCGAGTTAGGTCTTTAAGAAGTTCCGGTGCCCCCGGGACGAAAGGGGAGAACGGGAGTGGCCCGCAGCGCCGCCCACACTTGGATAATCCCTCCATTTACATAATTGCCGTATAAAAAGGAGAGCTTCCCAATTTGCTAAATTGCTTCAAACGACACTGTTAAACGTATCGCCTCGTCTGGGGACCGGCGCGGCCCTCGTGAACGCGATTAACGCTTTGATTTTCTTCGCAACTATCCATTCAATTACGACGGAGATGATCACTTTATTCGCCCTAAAAGCATATTATATTAAACATTTTATTGTAAATCCTAATATTTGTAGTCTTCGGTATTTATACAGCGAAAGATTTGTTAATCTCAACTATAAGATTGTATCTATTTTCATCATTTTTAGAGTATTTATTTAATTGTATAGAGTAGTTCAATAATACAATAATTAAGTAACCTTTGAAATTAAAATTAGGGCTCAATAGAATGTTACTAACATATGCAACAACCATAACTGCATAAGATTAGGACTAAGTATTTTATACCAAAACAATGAATTTATTAGTTTTGAAATGTGAATTTTAAAATAACAATAATGATAATACGGTATTTTTATAAACTAAAATACTTATGATTCTGAATCCTTTAGAATTTAATGATCCTTTTATAGGAAATTTTACTTAACATTATATATACAATCATGGAAAAAGATGGGGGAGCCCTGTACCCATTAAGGGATCCTTATCTCATCATCTATCAATACTAATAACTAGATTATAATGATCTACTAACCGTTAACCGGCAATACAACGTGACACGTAATTAATATATTATACCTACTAGCTGACCCGTGCCCACTTCGTTGGGCATAATGTTAGGTAATTATACCTTTTCAGTTTGTTATATAGCCGTTGACACTCAGCAATAATGTGGCTTTCCATGAGTGAAAGAATTTTAAAATCGCTTTAGTAGATTCCGAGATTACCCCTTACAATTTAACAAACACACAAACTTTACTTCTTTATAATATTAGTATAGATTACTAACAATTAATTGTAATATAAGAATTGAGGGAATTAAGGTTTTATTATTATTATACAGATCTCACTGAAAAATCTAATTGTGGCGTGGGCAACGGTGGCGGCAAGCAGCGACGGTCTCGCACCAACTTCACGTTGGAACAACTCGGGGAGCTGGAGAGGCTGTTCGACGAGACGCACTACCCCGACGCCTTCATGAGGGAAGAACTCAGCCAGAGGCTGGGGCTGAGTGAGGCGCGAGTTCAGGTTTGTTATATTGACTAACCCATTGCAAGGGGGGTGGGGGTAGGAGATACATTTAAACACATCGAGATATTTACCTTCTTATGGGGAGGGCTCAGCCGTAAATTTGAATCTGAGCGAAATTCGAATAAAGATTGGTAGATATATAGTAACCTAGAACAAATTTTCATATCTCTAATAAGATTAGTGCTTGCTGATATCTATTACAATTGTTCAGCTAGGTACTCATGTACAGGTCAGGTACCTACAATAACATTCAACATAACATGTACGTAACGTAAGCACTTAATGTAAGTACGTACGATTTTCATTAGCCCCGGTCCCTTGTACTATCCTTATTACTAATGCATGTAATTAGCTGCTACAGTCCAACAAGTGCGGGCGAATAACGATATATCGCGATTAGTGCCCGATCGGCGTTAAGTGATGTTAGGGGGACATTACACACATTACAGATAAAAGCCTTGACCCTTACCGCTACGTCTTCACTAGTGTCAAGTGATACTAGTTATTGCTAATCAATTTGTATGGGAATGGAGTTTTATGTTTATTTTTGGTATGATTTTATTTTAATAGAAATAGTTGTACTACTTATTGGGTGGGTAATTTTAAATGTGGTTTTTTAGTTTTTTGGTGGTACCGACTGTAATTAAAACAACTATGTTATCTATAAAACTACGATTAAACTTTTTTTCACTTATATATTGCCTACCATAGATTATAAACATGTATTCTATAGATAACCTATGACGATTGGATAGTATCTTGAATTCAAATTTGGATCACGAGCTAATTTGTCTATGGTTATGTTTAAATGTCCCCTACTCAGTACTCACTACTGGCAGTTGCAATCAGCGCGACGCGTGCCCCCCACACTAATGCGGTTAGCCTGTTTGTCTGTTTGTCTGCGATCCAATCTCTGTTTGCTAATTAATGAAAAAGACTGGTCAAGTGCGAGTCGGAATTGATCACGAGTTGCCATAGTATATAAGTAGGTAAATGAAACTACATGATTATATTGTTTAAATTAAAAAAAAACCATACCTACAGCTTAAAATGTTGAAATTACTCCAGTTAATGAAATGCTTTTTGTTAAGTTTTATAATTGTACTCGTACATTAATATTAATTGCAAATATATTATTCGAAATGACATTTACACACAGACGTGAGATGGACATTAGATTTCCACTTTTTCCTTGAGAGGTGTGGGATCGCAAAAACTCTGATAGGTTCCTTAACCATATTTTGGTCCGCACAAGCCTTGAGAGGGTTGTGCGGGTTGTAAGGGTTCATTTCATTATTTAATATATTTATGACTATAATAGCTATAAGTGTTGCTATGCGATAAACTTCAAGAGTATAAAAATAATTATAAATTAAATAATTCTGTAGTTAGACTGCTAATGTTATACAATAATTTATTGTTAACATTCATACATAGCGTACAAGTAAACAGCGCTGAATATAACGAACATTATTTGATATGATAATGAAGCTTTGTTTCAGGTGTGGTTTCAAAACCGGCGGGCGAAGTGTCGCAAACACGAAAGCCAAATGCACAAAGGTTGGTTCAATATATTATATTATCATACGCATTTTACGTATAAGCCCCTTCTTACGACTTCACTTGAGTTGTGTCTGTGTCATGTGTGTTAATCAGTATTAACACATGTACCAGTGTACATATAAAAAAGTATGTGTTCTTTTATGGTATGATCTGTTACCACATCCGTTCAATAGTAGTTGCTTGTTGTTTTTGTTCAATAACAAGAATGCATAAATCTTAAAAAACTTTCTCATTTATAATCATAGTAGGAATAATTAGATTATGATCATCTTAAAATTGTAAGTCTTTCTTTGTGTAGATAAAAATATTAAAACCAATTAGGTATAACGAACCATACAAAGAATAGATATTCTGTCCCGAAATTTTTATTTATAAAATTATACGAAATTTATAAAAAAAACATTAATAGCAATACATATTTGCTTAACTTAATTTAAAATATTTTATTTAACGCTAACAATGTAAATGAATGCGCAAATCTGGCGCGGAATGTTCCCCTATAAACGCTTGCAATAATAGTCATTCGCGTGGAAACTCACTTATTTATTCAAAGATACACATTTATGCTTTATCATCTCATACAGAAAACAGGGGAAGTGTAAGAATTTTTCTAAATGATATCGCGTCTATAATAACTGTGTGTGTGCTACTAGTCCAAGAAAATAGAGCTTTAAATACGAATTTCAGATGAAAACTTGAATATTAGAAGTAAATTTAATATTAATTTAATCGGTGATCTTATCGTGTTTTAATAATTATAAAATTTGGCCAATAGGTATCCATAAAACCAATATATTAGAACTATTATTACTTATAATCGTGTATTAATGAAAGAAACGGAATCCAGGGCACGTTTTACTAACCTATAACCATAGGATACCTACAGCGATTTTTAAGATAAAACAATCTGTTCTGTATAATGTTTTAACTCCAATTACGTTCCGCACCAAGATATATTAACAAGATTTAGTAAAGCAACAGAGATGACCGTATTACGTATTCTCCATCAGTCTTGTAATTCAATTACAGTTCCCGCCGGCGCCGGTACGACTCTAACAGTTTTTTAATTTGACCATAACTCACGCGGATGAATAATTAAAATGGCGGGCCGGGCGAAACGCGCGAAACGGCAAAAAATCTCCACGTAACGTAGTAAATTTGGAAAATTGCACAGCGCACTTACCGATCGACAGTAGTGGATTACGGCTCAATAACGTCTTCGGCTTTGCGTTCAACTTTGGGCTCTTTTTAGGGTTCTTGCAGTCTTTTAAAAGCTCTTATAGTTTCGCGATGAGACAATGACTTTGAGCACAGTCTGCGATGGGACATTACGAGCTCGAAGCTTAAACAGTATTAACTTTAATTAAGTGTGCATTTTACACCTGAAAATGTGCTCAAATCAAGTTAATATAATACAAAATAATACAAATCATTCGATTCTGATTATAGCATTATGTATTGTTTTTATTTTTTTGGTCACTTTCATGCAATAATCATACCTACTGACTAATCGTTTTCTGTTAGAGATCTGAAATTTTAGTTCTTAGTGTAAAGTTTTTTTTTAGCTTATTATACAAAATGATGGATGAGTAGATCCATCAATTTGTATCTTTAATCTTAGCAAAAAAGCGTCTTTTTGCTATATTTTATTTTAAAATAATATTTAAAAACTTGATTCCTCTTCATGCAGATCTACGATCATATAACATGAAACTTAAGTAAAGCTTTTGTTATTTAATAAACACTTACCTACTCATATTTTAATGTGCCCAGGAAACCAAAGAACATTAAAAATACTCATGATAATCCTTCTGATCATATCTGAACACTAAAGACGAAATTGATTTCATTTGTTAGCCATACCTACATCTGACTTTGTGATGACCATAACCTATGCAGAAAGGTTGACACAACTTTCACTAATAACGCTGTGATTGTGAAAGCATTGAATAACCGCTAAATGGAGCATAAGAGCGGAAAAAAGCCGCTCGCCGGAATCGAATAAAATGATTCCCCACGGGAGCCATTCGGACGCAATCCCGCCGTCCCTTGCTAAATGTCTTATTAACTTATGTGCACCCCTCTCCCCGCCGCATCGCCTCCCGCGCCCCCTAACACGAGAACAATCATGTAAAGTGAAATGAAACGGTTATTTGTTACGATTTGCCCCTTTGAGAAATCGCGTTACGAATGATGTTATTGATTGTGATTTTCGTGATGCTTGCGGCTTTATTGTGAGGTATCATTACACTTGGCTTGAGTGAAAAGGACAAGACAATTCGATTTGGTACGTTTTTAGGTTTAAGTAGAACTCTAAGTGCAATTTGTAGTCTGATAGACATCTAAAGATTTTAAATCTATCGTTCTTAATAAATTTACCCGCAATTTTTATTTTGGTACATATATGTTTTTTTTAATATGTAGTTTCTACGAATACAATCTCATTTTATAGAGCATTCTATTTTGTACAACATATATTAAAATGTAAGTGAACAAATAATATTGTTGAATCAAATAAATCTTCATGAAATTAAGTATTCACTACCAACTACGCATAAATCTCGACCCGCAGAATTCTTTCACGTGAACCGTGACAGTACCCGTGGATTAAAAAAAAATAAAAGAAAGCGGAGCCTAATTGTTCCCCTGTTCATAAAATTTTTAAGTTATTCGCGCGTCCGTCGCGAGGGTGGCGATGTTTTATTGCGTAGAAACCGCCGTAAAGATGTTCGAAATGCTTTAAAATAGCGGCGGGGGTGCCGGCTCACCTTATAATTTGATTAAATTAAACAACTCAGAGTTAATCAAATAAATGCACAGCGGCCGCAGGGGCGAAGGCGAGCGGCGAGCGCTGGCTTGTATTTATGTCGGCAGTTCTCGAAAGTAATTCGGTGTCAAATATGGAAATAACTCATACGCGCAGGGAGCATCCATTTTGATAATGTCGACGGGCGACCGGAGCCGCTCTGATTTACGCAGCCGGCAGATCCCGCCCAATGCATGCGTATTGCGTATTCACTTATTATTTATACGCTTTGCAAACACATAATGTGCCCGTACGTTTATTCTATACATCGTATTCCAAAACGACTGTCATTTAACATATTTTATGATAAAAAGCAATACTAAGTACAGACAGTTACTCGTCCTATATTTTTCAAATACTTAACTACTACGCAGCTACGAATGACGTATCATCATTATTGAAATTGTTATAAATAATATAAAATATTGAATTACTAACAAACACATAGGCAACTAAGATTTAGGAGCGTTTTGAGAAGTTCTAAGCAACCCTAAAATGTATTTTAATTGCGCGTTTAATAAAGTATATTATTTTGCAATAACAATATAAGAACAGTAGGTAATTAAATAAATGAATCCTTTAGACCCGATCCGAACACCTTAAGTCGGGCAGATCCGTGTTAATTTATTAATTGCCTCATCTCTCGCCGGAGGGCAATAAACAACGAATCTCACTTAATTTACGAGCAAATTATGCTTTACTTAAATATAAATTAATTAAGTGGAGCTCTCGAGAACAATCTCCGATCGCATCGCCTCATTTGTCTCTGTCAATCGATGTGTATCAGCGCTGAGCGGAATGTTGGGTATTAAATGCAATTTGCTTGTTCAAAATGTCCTTTTTATAGCATTATGGGTTTTAATTCGCTATTGTTTTATTTTGATTACCTATTTATAATATTTAATAATGTATTTTGTTAAGGATATTACGGAAAAGTTATGTTATAAGAAATTGGTATGTTTTAAACACGAATTTCAAGGCATTAATAAAATTTACATTTGGACGGCTTCATAATTAAAATAAGTATATTTTCAATGTCACCTAATATCTTTACATATATTGAAACGATTATTATAATTATTTAAGAAATAAAAGGCCATATTATTCATGAAAGACTGTATATTATTCTGAAAATTCAAAAATAGTAATCTGGCTTCACGAGTGAATCCACGGGGAGCAGGCAATAATTCAAATGCCATGAATATAATACGACTACAAAAACATTGCAATGTTTTAAGCAGTTGTCAATAATGCCTACAAGATAGATAATATTTATGGCATTTATGCCCGATTATTAACACGAAAATCGTTTATATGACTCGATTCAATTGACTTTGACAATTTGCAATACATGCACACCTGTCAAGCGGCGACTTTATTGCTAGAGTAGGTTTATGAAATTATTTAACTAGGCATAGCAAACATTTTAACGTGTATCAAAACACGCCAATAGTCTAGACATATCTACTATAAGCCTCAAATATTTATTAACTTTGTAGCACTTACGGCCAAATACTAATACGCAAATTAAATTTTAGCACGCCTTAAGACTCGTAATTTTGACAGAATTGTATGGCGAACTGTCAAATCGGACCGGTTTAAGGTGTACTTAAATTTAAGTTGCGTTTCAGTATTCCGGCATTACAAAATATTATTTCATTCGTAAGTGCTAAGTAAGTACTTTTTAAGATGTTCTCAATAAAACTAAGCAAACAGATAGCAGTTTTATGAAGAAACAAAAATTACAATAACCACATCGTTAATGCTGTTATCACGTTAAAAAGAAAAAACACATTTTAAAATAAAAAATAAAATTTTGGAAAGTCTATTGTAGATACATATATTTGTAGTGACCACTAGATACTACGCGCTGATTTTTTAATAGCGCATATGATATGTTTTCGCGACTTAGCATATACTTACATAATACCTATACAACATCTCGAAATTGAACCAATTAACATCTTAGTTTGGTTCAGAGGAAGGTTACGTTCCTTCTTCCAACTCATATTATTTTATAAGTATGTATTCAGAATCATTTGACTTGAATATTCTTCTATCAGTTGTCTTAAGTCCGCTTGAAGTCAACTAAGTAAACTTGTTGGTAGGTCTTCTAGTAACGGGCAGCGGCACGCCACTAGAGCCGTGTCGCGTGGCGCCGTACGTGTCGGTCCCGCGGCTGGGCGCCGCCGCCGGGCCGCGGCCGCCGCCTCCGCTGCCGCTCGCCCCACACCCCACACCGACCGCCTTCGCGCCTTTCGACTCAGCTCTGCTATCCGCTGCCGCCCATCAGGTACATATAAACTTAGAAAATACTATATATTAAATGTTTTCAAGATAGAGCTAGAGATTATATTTTCAAACACTCGGTTATGATAGAGCCATTGACGGGACTTTGCAATGCTGTGTCAATTAATATGTGCTGGCAGTCAGCTGGCAGCTGATACTTTACATTATGAAAATAAATTTTGCTTTGGTCACCATATTTTTGTATTTCTTTTAAAACAGAAATATATAAGTTTATTGTTATTCAGGTTGTTGCACAGTTAAAGTTAGAGCGATTTATTCGGCTTGGTCAAGTTCCTCGTCGTTTGAATAAAAAGTTAGTAAGAACACGTTTTATCAACAGTACGCGAGTGCGGCAGCTGCAGCAGCGGCCGCACTGTGCCCGCCCTACGCCGGGCTTGCGGCTCTAGCGGCGCGCTGCCGATCCTCATCTATCGCAGATCTCAGGCTTAAGGCTAGAAGACACGCCGCCGCACTCGCCGCCGCTCGTGGCTCCTCACCCACGCCCTCCGCTGCAACCGCCGACGTTCCCGCTGACACATAGCCCACACATCTCCTTGTAGGTTAAATGACTCTGCGTTACCAAATTGTATGTAGACAAAATAAGTTCCAGGTTCAATGTTTCGTTGTGGCAATCAGCAAGTGTTTCCAATACCAAAGCCAAACATCGAACGTGTGTGGGCTACACATCTAATATAGATCTTGATCTCTAACAAGAGTAAGTACTTACTAAAACTTCTTAGATGATTACTAAAGTTGACGCAGCTCGAAGACTAACCTATAACAAATTCAGACATCTATGAATAAAATATACTTGTACCTACATGTTTTAAGTTTTATTGAATAAGGCTTACAATAAAGTATTCTCTTCAGTTACCATCTGAATTCGGAATTGAGACACGAAAGAGTTAATCTAGAATGAAAATCTTGTTCCTGTAAATATAAACGTGGATTGACCAAATAAATTAAAATATTTGTAAATGAATAAAAACTGTGATAAGCGTTTTGGGGAATGGGGATATAGATCAGGTTTGTCTTATCTCTCTATATATTATTATCTAATTATTGATATTTAACATAGCTTATTACTATGTTCTAACAGTACCTAAACCTAGTCAGCAGTCGTCTTGTAAATATACCCTAATTATAACGATAGTTATGTGTATCAACTAACATATATTTAAGTGTAATTTTATAATAAATCTTTGTTCATAGATACGTTATTATAATAAATTATTAATGTATTAAAATAATCTGTTTTTCTTGTGTATTTCTGTACCTACGCCTTATTATTTCGTCAAGTGTAAAAATTTACACCTAACATGCAATTAGCTCGAGCTCTTAATTTTTTATGTAACTTGCCACTCTAGTTTCAGGACGAATAATCTTACAAGTTAATCTTAAAAACCACTAAAATATATTGTAACAATTTACAACAATATCGTAATTTGCAAAGCTAATATAAACTTTGCAACACTTTAATTATTCCCTATCAATAATCCAGCCTTTTTTAAACTTAAACCGATGAATATACAATGAGGCCGTATTGAGAACAAACAGTTGGAAGTAAGGGTTGCATTAGCGTTGTTGAAGGCAGGAGGAATGTTTGTGCAAGCTGTTAAAAAAGCCCGCCCTCGCATCGGGTGCGCCCAATTAGGGCGACGACACTGCTGATTGGACGTAATCATGTTAGTATCGGAGACAAACAAGTCTGCTGGTGTCGCGTGCAGGAGAGTGGAGTGCATGCCAGGAGACGTCTTGATATATACACACTATGTTTTAAATTACGGCTTCAATTTAAACGACTCTATGTAGAGCTCTTAGGTAGGTATGGGTTTTAAGAAAGAAAGATACAATAAAACGATACACAAGACACTTATCAATTAAACAAATACATAGGTATAGATAGGAAAAGAGACAAAAACAATGAATTGAAAATTAATTATGAAAAACTTTATCACCCCTTACGCGTACAATTTTTTTGCGTTCACCAAGTTTTTGTCCTAATGTTATTAAGTTGGGCAATGGTTCGCTCTTTTTTCTTTTTTCTATAACAATTTGTGTATTAAAACATATTATAATATACCTATAAGCACTAGATTAAATATGAAATTAAATCTTGTCATTAGTGTGAACCGTAATTGGTAATCGGATAAATCACCCAGTCCAAATGAATTGGATAAAATTAATATAAATATATTGACTAACCTACTTAATAATAACATGCTACATAATTCGCGAAAACGTAAAGCGAACTAATCGTGTCGCTTCTACTTATCGATTGTGTCACTGCTCTGTACTCAAAGAGTTTAGACGAAATAATAGCCTTAGAACAATATGCAATATTTAATCAAATATAATAATTTAAACCTGACAATAATAGTATTGTATACATAGGTATCAAAGATGAAATATTTTTATTAGCCACTACGATGCTATTGTTAGATTAGAATTGTTATCAAAATATAATTTACATATGTTGTTTCAACCTTGTTCATGGTACTTACACCATTTCAATCACAATCTCAGCAAGCAGCGAGAAAATGCAACGCATTATATTAATAATTTTAAATAGTATTTTATTATGTACTTGTGATTTAATTCAGCACGAGAGAAGGTTCCTATACTTCGCATATGGGAGTAACCTTTTCGATAAAAGGATGCACATCAATGCTCCTTCTGCGGTCTTCATAACGTCTGCTAAACTACCGGTTAGTACCAACATTTTATTTTACATTTAAATTACAAATTATAATTAAATTACTATTATAAACATACTTAAAATACAATTATAATTTTGTCCTACTAAAATATTTTTGGTGCAAATTAACTTAGGATAGCGTAACTAGGATAACGATAGAAATGGATGTGTTACATAAATACTTAAAAAAACTGTACACGCATAATATTATATTGAAATAATATTATGTTCCGCATAGTTTTATTACCCACTCAGAGTGGAACAATTTTTAAAGAATTACAGATTGGATTTCAATAAATATGCAGCGAACTGGCACGGTGCTGTGGCCACTATCGTAGAGGATCGAGAGAGCGACGTGTGGGGAGCTATTTGGGCTCTTAACATCAGCGAAATTGGACTCTTAGATAGGTAAATTGGTATCAAGCAAGCGTATTGTAATAAGAGTTACGTGAACGAAATTTCTTAGACTATGAAAAACCTACCATACGTAATAAAATCAATAAATTTAATTTTTATAGACAGGAAGGAGTACACAAGGGTTTGTATTATCCTAAGTACGTTAAAGTATTTACGCCTGAAGGGCATGAAGTTACGGCGCGCACTTACCAGATGACCAGCAACCCACGAAAAGTTCAGCCGGAAAAGTTGCCCCCCGAAAGACGTCCTGCTGATACTTATTTACAGGTAATAAAAATAAGTGATATGTCTAAACATCTACAATATTTGAATAGTTTAAATTAGGAAGCAAAGCTGTAACTTAATTAGATATTTAATTATTATTCCGTAACTGAGTTTTTCATTCTAGGTGATAGCACATGGCGCATACCAATGCGGACTTCCAGCACATTACATTGGATACATTTATACTTTTCCAACGAATGGTCAGATTGCGATCGCTTCCCTAAGAAAACAACTCGGATATCCATTTGATGCAACAAATATGCAATAATATAAATTATTAACAGTTTTGATGCAAATTATCAATTAAAATTTGTATTAGATTAATTATTAATAGGAATAATATAGGGACTTTGTTTTATAATTTATCAAAATATATGCTTTATAAATTAAGTACTTTTTACACTACCTATCCTATGCTAAACCGTATGGAAGTTTTTAGCCTAAACAATTTTTTGGTATATTTGCACAATAGGCTATTTGACACTATTGGAAATATGCGTCGAATTATCGCCATCCTAGTAGATAGTAGTGTAATAAAGCGTATTTAACACAATTTAATAGAAAAATATGCATGATTCATTCATATTTTACGAATAAAGTTCGAGATATTTTTCAATATGTCTACCACGACAAGAATGCTCTCTAACTAGTTGTAGGGCTGGTGACGTCACTGGAGAAATTATTAGAGATGGGTCGTTGACATATTTATCGTTAACGAAAGTAGACCGTTCATTTGCGTTCATGAACGCGTCAATCAACTAGTTCAATTCAACGACAAGTCGAAACCAACTTTAAATGTTTTTTTATCAACGATTCAACATAGACGTCTTACGTATGAATCACATGTAGTAATGCGTAAATTTAAAACATGAATTGGTTGAGACCAGTTCATTTATTTGTTGAATAACACTTTGGACCGCACTAATTTAAGTTTTATAGCAATATTTGGAATATATATATTTGTATGAACTGAATGTAGCTTAGTGAATACATAATGCAAAATGGATGCAGGATGCCAATAAGAAATATTTGTATACGCTTTTGTTTATCTTTAGTTTCGTTTAAAATTCAAATTTTTTGATTTTGAATATTTATTTCTTGTTTTTTATCTTCAGTGATTTACGTGCGAAGCCAACCTTCTACTTAGTTTTAAATATAAGATGCCTTAGAAAAGTTTTAAAATTAAATAATTTATGTAATGTTTCAAATAATTAAACAAATTTCTTATTCTAACTAGAAAATATTTTAATATAAACTAAAAGAACTCAAAATATAATTATATAATTTTTAATATGATGAATTTAATAATATGCCTCAAAAGTTCCATTTAAATCATGTTTTAAATTTACGCATGGTTACAAATTGTGTGTTGAATCGTATACCTTGAAACACTTAAAGTTGATTTCGAATTGTCGTTGATCCTAACTAGTTGATCGACGCGTTCAGGAACGGTCTAGTTTAGTAAACGATAAATACATCGACGACCCATCTCTACATCTTTGTGACGTAGCTCGGTCAATATGCGTCGGCCATTAAAGAGACAGCGTTTTTAGCGCCAATTCTAAAATTCAAACTTTAACATTAAATTTTGTTAAAAGTACTGCACGTTTCCCGGAAATATTGATGTGGTGTGTTTATTATGCTCTAAAGAACCATTTAAAACTGTTTTCAAAAATCAGTCAAATAGCCTATAGCTTCAAAAGGCGAAGAACGCCGATTGGGGATCCGGAAAAATATTGAGATTTGCTTATCTATGGTGTTGGCCTCTGTGACGTTTTCTATTCTATTCTTGGTGAAATGGCAGTGTTTTACGATTTATGACGTTTAGATACGTACCACATTATTTACTGACTTGACAGTTGACACTTGACAGTAGTTAATAGTTATTATTTTACTTATTAGTTTTACAAATTTACATACGTAATTTGAAGTTTAGCCAAATGCCTCTGTATTTATAAATGTAAAAGGTTAAAAGAACACGTATAATAAGCGTAATTAATGAATTACATTGAGTAAAATATCAGTTACTTTACGCACAACCACAAGAAGTTGAAGAAATAAGTTTGAAAAATGAATGCGATTTAGTATTAGATGAAGTTTGCGTTCTTACAATATACCTAATACAATTAACAAAGTTATAGTATATAAAAAACAATGAATAAAAATTGCCTCAGGGTTATTTTCTCTCTGAACATTTTATGTCAAAGATCTCGACTCAAACTAAACGTCTTATAATATTACACAATGTCCCTCAACTATGCGTTTAGTTTTTCAGTGTTTTTGCTGGCTCTCGTAATACTTAATATTTACTTCTTTTACACTCTTAACACAGTGGACAAAAAATCTCCAAAATTCAATGTACCTAACCTCAGATTAGACTTAACTTCAAGTGTATTTAAGGATATTTATGAATATCTAAATTATTTGCCTGCACAATATAAAAATAAAAACTTAAAATTTAATAAAATACAAAAAAATCTTATGACTTCATTTAATCCAAGCGAAAATAGTAATCTAGCTACTGTTTGGATTGAAACAGAGAAGGTGAGTGAATACATTTAAAATTCTATAGAACCTTATCCCCACCAATGTGCCAGTTTTGATGTTACAAATAGATTACTTACATTTCAGTGGATCAACAAAGAAAATAAATCATTGTTTCCACATGAAAATGGTATCGGTGGAAAAATATTGCATGCCCTGCAGACCTCACAGATAGCACTGGTTGACAATGCACCCAAAGGAACTCAGCTCAAATTTTTGCTTCTCCTAGAAGTTTGTATTAAATACAATGAAACTAGATTTGAAATAGAAATTGTAGCAAATGAAATAAATATAAAATAATCTGATTTTGCTTAATATCTATTTAAACAAATTTAATAAGAGCAATTTTAATGATAAAATAATTATTAGATGATTTAAAAAATGTTGTTCATGTGGTACTTTTAGAACAAACAAAAGTTATATTTTAAACCAAAGAGATACAACCTTGATCACATAGTCAAAGGAGATGTATATGGAGGCTTTGATCGTCATAACTCAGAAGTCTTTGCATACTACTTGGCCATGATTTTAGACTTTAAATGGATACCACCGTCAGTTATAAGGAATCTTCACCTAGATAAAGATATAATACCCGTAGCAACATCTGGATTTAGGAAAACAATGGTAAAAAATGGTAATACTAATATAAACTGTAATGGGAATGCACCCAAAAAATAATGTTTGATTAATTGTAATCACATATTCTATGGTTCCTGAACCAAAGATTTAATTATAATTTTTTTGGTCCAGATAATGGGGCACTCTGCATTTATGGAAAATGTTTTTACTGTAAAGTAAATGAAACAGTATGTCCCAACAATATTGGGCAAGTAGAAGGTGCTGCAATTCTTTATTTAGATAAGCAATTAAAAGTCTTCAAGTCACCATGGAGAAGATCATATACCACAAAGAAAATGGAATGGGAGATAGACAATGACTTTTGTACGTAAGTATGAGTGATTTATTAGTTATATATAATTTATTGCTTATTTACTTATGATGTCACTATATCTAAGTCAAGTTATTTTTGTTTGTGAAAAATTAGGGTTTAGAATTATGTCCTCCCCTAGATTTCATAGAATTTTGCTAAGATGATGAAACATTGAAAGAGTTAAGGTACTTAGTAATGCCAAAGTTAAACAGTTTGATTAGAAAGAGGAATTATATGGACCTTTGACACTTATGCTCTTCGAATTTTCTTACAAGATAATGGTAACACTTAATGAAGTTTGTTATACAACTAATAACTACATATATAATATGTATTACAGCAAAAATAAATAAATTCTGTTATTATTGTTTCTCCAGGAAAGTAAAAGGTTCTTTGTCCACCAAAAGGCTTCTGAATTTAGTAGATGTTGCAATATTTGACTTTTTAATACAAAATGGTGACCGCCATAGATATGAAGTTTATAAAGATCAGATAGTATTATTGGATAATGGAAAGGGCCTTGGTAATCCTTTAGTTGATGAATTGGATATATTAGCCCCATTGTACCAATGCTGCATGTAAGTTGTGTTGTATTTTACAAAATTTATTTTTAAATGTTAGAACTTAAATTTAATATTTGACAAAAAGCTAAAGTTATTTTTATCCGTCTTAATCTCTCTAATGTTTATTATAATATTATGTTGTGTAATATAGCGATATATATTTCTATTTTCTTTCAGACTGTCAATGTCAACATGGCAGAATTTGGAAATAATTTCAGGAGGTAGCTTAACAGAAACGATTAAATTATTATCAGCATATCAAGGCCATAAACTAGCAACAGAAGACCATTTCAGAGCCGTAGAAAGAAGATTATTGAAAGTCTATGCCACTGTACAATATTGTATTGGTAGACATGGCAGTTCTAAAGTTTTTAAACAAGGGTTTTAAATATGTTATATAGCAGATATTGTTTATATCATTTAATTTACAAGAACGGTACTTAATGTTATATTTTTAAAATATATTTTCTCACATTACTGAAAACTTATAGGACTTATTAATTTTTAAGATATCTTATTTGTCTTTTGTTGCTTATTGTACATAAAACTTATGTATGTAAAAAAATCTAAATCTAAATATACAATAAATGTTATTGTATTGAAGCTTTATTTCATTCGGTAACCAGTTAAATCTCAAGCAGATTTTTGATATAAGAAAATAAATAACCTCCAATCAAGGTGCAAATGACAAAAAACCGAAACAATAAAAGGAAAAAAACATAAGTACCCAAAATGGATAGTTAGAAAAAATGCTTAAATCTAAAATATCCTTTTCTTGTGCCAGTGCAGTGATTGGTTCGTATAAGTTTTTATTTAACATCGACTGCTGCGACGCTTGTAACAAACGGCGTTGCAGGCGTTAAGTTAAACACACCCAACACGTATTGACACTTATCATTTGACATCTATATCTATACGAATAAATAAAGCTGAAGAGTTTGTTTGTTTGAACGCGCAATCTCAGGATCTATTGGTTCGAATTGAAAAATTCTTTTTTTATTGAATTGATCCGAGGAAGGCTTTAGGCTACATAACATCACTCTGCGACTAATAGGAGCAAAGATATAATGGAAAATATGAAAAAAAACGGGGACTATTATTCATCTTTGAGGACTTCATTTGCGTGCGCTGCGAAAACGGTTCAAGATACAAAAATAATATGTATTAAAGAATTATTCCTCTTTAAATGATCTAAACATATCTACTTAACAAGGTATAAAACGTATAACGTAACAATACGCCCGAAATTTTGAACATGTAATAACATCCTATAAGATGTCAGATAACGTTTAGGTGATTTGCGGCCGGACTTAATTTGCATTCACGTGCAACTGACAAAACTATCTCTTTTTTTATTATCTTATAATATATAATTTACCTCTTTTTCATAGTTTTGACTTGTAATGTAAAATGAAAGAAAACTTTGTATTTGCTCTGCCACTACTGTGTACGTTTTCTCACATTTAATACTACAAGTCAAAGCGATAAGAAACAAAAAAAATTAAAAAACAAATTAGCTTAAGGTATGTTCTAATTTGGATGTGTTTGTGTCTTCGTAATATTGATATCATCAGTTATGTATTCAATTTTTTTTGATTAGATAACAAATCAATTCATATTGAAAAGTTGCACCTCAACTGTACCTAATAAAAACACATTGTGTTTGTTCATGCAGAAGTCGTGATTTAAATCATTCAATCATTTAATTTAAAATTACGATAATAATAAAAAAATTGAAGATTGATATTTTACCTATTATATTTTTAATTCCTTATAAATAACAATGTTTGCTCCAATTAACATTCCTTTATTTCGCATAGACTATAGAGGCTTGCTTTGCTTTATACCCAAATTACTTATTTGCTTATGCAAAGAATAGGCTATTTGATGCTTAAAAATATGCGTTGATTTATGGCCTTCCTAGTGGGTAGTAGTGTAATAAAGCACAATTTAATACAAAAATATAAAATAAATAAATAAAATACGTTTAATTCAGGCAATTTAAAATAATTTATAAAAACTAGCCCATAAAAAATTATTTGTAAGTGTGTTAGTAACAATGAATTCTTTAATCAAGGTTTGTTGTTAGAACGAGGTAGCGCCAGGTACAAAACAAATATAACCTTTGTGGTTTTACCTATTTCATACCTCTCTTCAGTGCCTCTGAATAGGGCAATCTGGGCTACACGCAAGCATTTTAAGGATGCTGTTCCGAGAGTTGCGAACACATTGCAACAGGGAGAAAGATTATTTGCGCATGATAGCGTGAAAACGGTTTCTTACAATATACATGACATTCATATTTTACAAATTAAAATTGAGATATTTTTCAATATGTCTACTAGTAAAGTCAATTTAGCTATTAAACTTAGCTAACCCTAATCTGCCGAAAAATTCCTAGTGAGCTGAATTTTTCAATCTATACATTTCGATTACGGCGTTGTAATGAAGATGTGAAAATTCGACATAAATATCGTCCCGGCTAAAAAGTTATAAAGCTCAAAAGGTCACGAAAATCAGTTTTTCGCAAATATATCGCGATCTATTCTCAGAGGCTCAGAGGTCAATAAAGGTCATCATAAAAAATGTTTGTCGTGAAATTGTCTACAAAAAAATATCGGTGAATACCTATACAAAAGAATATTATACATACAGACGAATTGAGAGCCTCCTCCTTTTTTTAAGTCGGTTAAATAAGGATATGCCTGCCTTACATTGGTGAGTTAGTTATTCTTGGAGTAAGTATTTTTATTACATTTACATAATATGGCTATAATCTTATTTAATAATATCTTTATAATTAATGTCTAAAATTAGTTATCTTGTCTTACAAATCATTTAATCCGTAGAACAAAGTTCGATGTGATATAATGTATGAGATAGGAAGACGAACTCCAAAAATGTACGTTTTTATAGTATAATAGGGGCGCCTCCGACACCGAAATTATTTTTGTTACGTAAATTATTGTTTTTTTAGTAGTGGAGTATCGATAAGTAAGTAGGTACAGTAGGCCTTGTGAACAAGAAATCATAATAAATTAAGCTTATTGAACAAGTGTCTCAATATTTATACTTTTCGTTAAAAATTTAAATTCGTTTTTTTATGAAGATTCGCTAAAAAAGAAGCACATAGGCGCGTAGGCACATAGGCGCTACCGGGGGTTGGCGCGGCCCTGTTAGTGAGTAATCAAAACTCATGAGGCCCATAGTACACGGCATATTTTAAACGCAATTCGAACGCAATCTAGTAACCTAAGCTAAGCACACGGGCGATCGTGTAAACGCGCCTCTACTGATATCTGACTGACTGCGCAGTAGACGCACGTAGCTTTTGCGTTTTGATCATAGATTCCTCTTCTTCAGTTGCATAATGGCTTCGGTTGAGACAACACTGCCTACGTTGGCTTAAGTACTTCTTTACGTAACGTAACGTAAATTGAAATAGGCCTCACAAACGTAAATTTAAATAAGCCTCACAAACGTACAATTAAATAGGCCTTACAAACGTATATTTAAATAGGCCTCACAAACGTATATTTAAATAAGCTTTACAAACGTACAATTAAATAGGCCTCACAAACGTATATTTAAATAAGCCTTACAAACGTACTATTAAATAGGCCTCACAAACGTATATTTAAATAAGCCTTACAAACGTAAATTTAATTGAGTCAAGACTTTATGGTAACTTAGGTTATGTTACCATTAGCGTCCTATAGGTTTATTATAATAAAAGTTTGTCTTTCAAAACCCAACAGAAGACGCGTTCCTGAAACGCGCGTCGTCGGCGAGTTTAAAATACGCCGTGTACTATGGACCTGCAACATCGTCTTTATGTGGATTTACTTTACATACAACATAATATATAATCAGGTCCTATCCTATGTACTCCCCTACAAAAAGTAATGATATCCAATCAAAACCATAAATGTGAAATGAGAGCCAAGTTCAATATTATTATAAGTGAGAAAAGTGAGATCTAAATGTTTGCCAAGTTCAAAGTTCAGGGTCAGTCCTGAAATTTATTTATAAGTAACAGTATAACATATCATATCTTTTTAAAACATAAGTTAATGTGTTGTAACCTAAGGTATGTCTTGGCTAGTTTTCATATATGAATTATAATAGCTTTCGCACGTTCTAAACCTACAAGTATTTTTTGGTTCTTATTTTATAATTCCGAAAACATGGATTGTTTGTAGAAACTAGCGATCGATAAGTTCGATCGCTAGTAATTCGTAGATAGATTTATAAAAACTAGTCAAGATATAACATAACCGCCTCTATCTCCGCGACGATTTCCCCCCCGAAAAGAAAAGGACGTACTAAATACGATGTTTTTGCGTATTCGTAATTTTGCGACAACTATCCATTAGATATAATTATCATCTTGATTAGATTACAAATTAATTTAAAAGCTGTACCTTAATTGTAGCTAAAACACATTATGTGTTTGTTCATGCAGAAGTCGTGATTTAAATCATACAATCATTTAATTTAAAATTTCGATAATAATAAAAAACCGGAAGATTAATAATTGACCTATTACATTTTTTATTCCTAATAACAATGTTTGCTCCAGTTAAAGAAACTTTCCTTTATTTCGCATATGGTAGTAATTTGCTAAAGCAAAAAATTCGTATTAATATCCCGTCTGCAGAGTTGATTGGCATCGGCAGATTGGATGTAAGTGATAAAATATGGTTTTGTTCCTGCCACCAGTTTCGGTTGGCTGGCGACAGACGTAAATTCAAAGAGCTGATGGCAAACCTCCAGTAATGGAGTGCCACCTTAAGAAGAAGAAGAAGAAGATAAAATATATTTATATTACTGAATTAACTAAAACTAAATTAATAAATTATTATGAATCATTTAACATATATTTCAGAACCATCAAATAAACTTTATAAAATATAGTGACGCCTGGAAGGGGTCGCTAGTAACAATAGTACCAGTAGACAATGATCATGTTTGGGGCGCTATCTGGAGAATACAGAATAAGGATATGCCTGCCTTAGATTGGTGAGTTAGTTATTCTAAGAGTATTTTTATTACGTTATCTAATAGTTACGTAATAGTAGAGAAAAAAATTATGGGTGTAATCTTATTAAGTAATATATATTTTATATTATAAGACTAAGATATATATAATATAGAGTCGAATAACTTCCGATTTGACATTCGTCAGACACTGTTTTCTGTTGCAAAAAAGATACCTACTATGAATTATATTATGATAACTTGAATAAAATGTGTGGATACTGGGCAGTTAGTAATTTATTTATTTTTTCGTAAAACAGACCTAAGGATAGCCTTAGGTGTGATTTACGAAAATAAGCAATTATAATAATAGATTATAATTGCTTATTTTCTCAGTGGGTGATCGATTTCAATATAGGACGGTTTTTTACGGAGAAGTATAAATTACATATAAGTACGCAAAATACAATTAGCGTAATACACATTCACAAGAGAATTATATTTTCTGTAATAATAAATTCACCAATATGGATGGTCCGAGTAAACACTTTACGTAAATATTGGGCGTTTTTCAATGGACATTTGGTGGTACGATTGTATATTTACTATTTAGATGGGGCGTTGTTGCTGGGATAGTGAAATTATATAGGACGTTGCACATTTAAAAATATTGTTAAATATGAAAAAAAATATTTAATTTTTAATAAATTGCTAACGAAACGATTTTAAACATTTTTGATTTTATTTTATTGTGGAGGTTGATGATCTT
This sequence comes from Eurema hecabe, assembly GCA_026213755.1. NCBI lineage: Eukaryota > Metazoa > Arthropoda > Insecta > Lepidoptera > Pieridae > Terias > Terias hecabe. The sequence continues at coordinate 4,046,236 of JADANM010006098.1, forward strand.
AACAATAAAAAACAACCAAAGTCACCATTGCTCTAAGATAATAAGTAGTAGAAACACAGCAGTCACTATTTCGTGAAATAAAAGAATAAAAAATATACACCACCTATCATTTAATTAGTCTGGTATGTTTTTTTGACATACCACAAAATTAATATGTCAACTCTCACCGTTTAAAACTTACGCAAGATAATAACTTTTCTGGCCTCTACTGAAAACCATCGATTCTGCAGATCGTACTTCATTCTGGTATTAAAATGTCAACTCCGAAATATAATATTGATATACCCAATACTCATTTTTTCTTTTTTTTTAGTCAGGAAGGTGTGGATACTAACTACTGTTTTCCAAAGACGGTTGATATTAAAACACCAGATGGAGCTGTAGTGCAATGCAGGACATATCAACAGTCCGTTCATAACCCTCCTCTCCTAAAAGATGTTGAAGAAATTCCAATGGACAGGAGACCCTCTATTACATACCTAAAATGTTTTCTTAAGGGAGCAGAAGAATGTAATCTACCAAAAGAATATCTTATCAAACTTAGGAAAATACCACACAATGACAAGAAGGCTTCTCAAGAAATTATTGAAAAGTTGAACATGGACTAATTATACATTTGTAAATTAAAATTAACCTATTCCAAAATTGTAATATGAATGTGCTGCTATTTAATATCTATCTACCACAACCTTTTTGGATATATATATTATTATCACTTTTGTTCATTTATAATTTAAAGTTTAATGTTAAATACATCAACATTTTTTTAATTTATTAGATTGTTTCATTGTAAAGTATGGGAGTAACATTAAAACCCATGGGGTTAATCTGTAAACATTTTTAAATTTTGCATATGGGACATTTGGACTCTATTAGGATTCATGTGAATAATCCAACAGCAGAGTTTATTCCTATTGGTCGGTAGGGCTTAAAATACATTCGCGGAAGAGTCTGCGAAGGTACCCGGGATTGCCACTCACTGCGGCAGAATGATAAACAGTGTGGTTTTGATCGGTAGAAGTCCGACACAACCCGTGGTCCTTCCCCGAGGTCCATGGGTATCCTATGAGGAAACCTCACTATAAAAAACGGCTTAAAATACATTACAGTATTAGCATGTATATAAGAATGTATATAGTTATATTAAAAGGAAGCTCCCGTAGCCTCCTGTTGCATGAGTCCATCTTATAGGGGATCGCCCTTTTGCTCTTTCCTTCAACAAAACCAGTGATTATCAGCCTTTGTAGACTGTCTGGGTCTCGCCTGACCGTGTGTCCGAAGAACTTGAGGACCCTCTACCTACAGATTGTTGAGAGCTGTGACATTATATTTAGTTGTTTGAAGATTGACTCATTTGTGCGACGTTTCGTCAAGGATATTCTTAGCATTCTGCGCATATTTCTAAAAATATATTACATTTTTTGAAATTCGCTAGTGTATATTTTACGTATGTTGAGATAGCTATTAAAAGAATAAAATTTACAGGAAGAAAAGGAAATATTTACCGTAAAAAAAATTCATATTCATTTAATTTTTAATTGCGTCATAATATGTCTTATCTTTCTTATCTATTAGATAGAGAGATAAAACTTTATTTATAAACACAATATACAAAAACAGAATACAACCATGATAGTCCGGGATCCCTGGTCATTTTTTCCAATTGATTACTAACAATGCAATAAAGTTTTAAAAATGATGTCTCTAGTGAAAAATTTACACAAATTCACAAAAACATCTTATTATACTCGTATAGAATATAGTAAGAGGTTTTTGATCGGAAACTTGTTTTCAACATACTGCATATAAAAAATAACAGTTAATTTTCATCAGATAAATTTTCAGAATTTTCACAAAGATAGTAATTATTTTTACATCGAGGATGTTTACTACATACGAGTATTTTAAGCGTAGGACCGGAATAACGTACCACGAAATTTGTAGGACAATATATTTGTTAAATAATTAGTACAAATATAAACTAGGTAAAAAAAAAAGCAGCTGCTTAGTAATAATTTACGATGACCTCGTTATCGATAGGTACATGTTGGAAAGGGACTCTTGGATCTAACCACAAATTTTGTAGCACAAATATTTTTTCAAGTAATTTAGATAATTATAACACAAGAAAAATCAGTCATAAATATTTAAGAATCATGAAATAGACATATTTTATCTTTGTTACCTCAGTTAGCTACAACAATCGAGAGTTTGGTATAGGAAATTAATGGGCGTCTCTCAAAATAAAGCTACTCACGAAAAATTTGCTTGACAGTAATCAATTGGAAAAATTGGCCAGGGATCCCAGACTATTAGAATACGATATCGCGTGTTTTTCGCGATTAGTAGATTCCAATGATTATCATATTAATTAGATATGTCTAAGCGCAAAATTTTGAAGACGTAAAAACATCCTAATTAAGACGTAGATGATCGGTTGCCGGTGCATTCACGCGCAACTGATAAAATTAACTAGGTATCTCTTTTTTTCTTGTTGGTTCCCTTTTCCATCGTTTTGACTTGTATGCATATTTGTATGTGTGCTAACGCTGCGGTTCGGAAAACTTTTTTTGCAGGTGTATAACATATTACACAATATCTATAAAATTAATATTACCGCTTAACATCCACAACGCCCAGAACGCTACATGTATCAAAGAGAATGTAATCACTACTTTATGTCGCAGGCGGATTGTATAATCCGCTGTATTACATTACGGCTAGCCGTTTTACAAAACAGAGCCGTTTTGCAAAGCGGCGGTTCAACGATTAGCTGTATTGTCATTGCGATACGTTCTCCAATATAGCGGTCCACGCGAATAAAGTGAAAATAAATTTTGATTATCATAAACAGCTAATATTCTTCTTACGATGTTCTTAATTTGGCCTAAATATTAAATTTTAATAATCTAATATATCTCTTCCTACGACATTCCTTTCTACATTTATTATAATATCAATAATTTAAGTGTTTGGCTTTAAATATTGTTCTCTTAAACATAATTATAAATCACAGGGCACTGTCATTTTGAAATAATTAAGTAATACAAATAAAGTTTTCCAAACACTAAATTCTAATAATGATTATTAGAATTTAGTGTTTGGAAATAAACCTACCTAAACCTAATTACATTTAACGCTAGAAGATCTCTTCTTACGATATTCCTTTGAATAATTATTATTAACTGAACACAAATAAAAGTATTTGGCTCTTAGCATTTTTCTCATACTATAAATCACACATATCACGGTCATCAGAACTAAAAACGGTCAGAGGGGCGACCTTTCCCTCGCTTTATTACATTACGGGTAGCCGTATTGAATAACGTATGGCGACAAATACATTCCGGCGGTTTTTTGCTCAGCCGTATTCAATACGGCTAATCGTTGAAACGCCGTTTTGCAAAACGGCCTTGTTTTGTAAAACGGCTAGCCGTAATGTAATACAGCGGATTATACAATCCGCCTGCGACAATTACATTCTCTTAGGGCGTCGGGCGTTGTGCGCGTTCTTTCTTTCTTTCTTATATTATGGCATTAGCGCCTAGCTCTTTGCCAATGTCAATGTAATAAAAGGCAACGTGGTCAAGATTTATCTTGACCACGTTGCCTTTTTTGGTGCATAAAGTGACTTAATGTATGATTGTGATAGTGTATCATGCAGTAAACTAGCTAATAAGTGTCCAAGAAATGAAGAATTCATTTGAGAGCGCTTAGTAGCGCCGTTCCGATTGCTCCAAGATTCATCGAAGTTCTTCGTAAAGTTCACTATCACTTTACGAAGGGCAGAAAGAAACGACTAACTGACTCGACTAAAGACGACTTGATGACGATTTTACTTGACTAATATAGACTTTTATCTTGACCACGTTGCCTCTTATTACATAATATTGTTAATAACATTGACATTGGCAAATAGCTAAACGCTAATGCCATAATATAAGAAAGAAGAAGAAGAAGTTAAAACACCTAAGGTGTGTTTCACTAAGCGATCACAACGCTCACACTCACGACCGCTGTTTTCCCCATTCATTCACTTGATTGTGAACATTCAACATTACAGTCGTTAACTCAAGTGGAATAGATAATGGAAAGTTTCGGTCCTTCATGTATATATGAAAAATGGCAAGTTTGAAAATAGTAGAAGTTTATGGAGGTTAGGTAATTCTAAACAATAAATTTTAATATTTTTGGCTTAAATTTATTTATGTTAAAAGTGGGGGATAATTGAATATTATATAAATAATTTTTGTGAAGTTATCACAAAGCTTAAGTTGAAATATAACCGATATGGCTTTGACGGCAGTTGGATATTTTATATTATTTTCCTTGGTATATAAAAGGTTTGAATATCATATTTCGAAAACACTTTCAAAAATTGCGCCAAATTATTCTCAACGACCACTTTGTCTCACCTCTTCAGATGGGTCGTTATGAGCATTTCGTGAACAGTAGTCATGACGTCTTGAGTGGCGTTCTTGCCGTGACAACAACGATCGCGGTCGGTCTGTGGAATGGCTAAAAGAGAATTTTGATCGTCGTGAGCGCTTAGTGGAACGCACCCATAGTGTTGTGAGTTGTGACTTGACAGTTGACAGTTGACACTTGAAGTTTGACATTAAGGATAAAAAAGTCAACGGAAGTTATCAATTTTCCATCTATGTATTCATATTTTTTATTTAATTTAATTAGATTACAAATAAATTCATATCCAAAACTTGCACCTTAACTGTAATATGTTAATTCATGCAGAAGTCATGATTTAAATCTTACACGCCTTTTATTTAAACTTTCGATGATAATAAGAAACCTGGAAGATCAATATTTTAACTATTATATCTTTTTTTTTCACAATAAATAACAATGTTTGCTCCAGTTAAAGAAACATTCCTTTACTTTGCTTATGGTAGTAATTTGCTAAAGCAAAGAATTCGCATTAATAACCCGTCTGCAGAGTTTATTGGCATCGGCAGATTGGATGTAAGTGATGCAATATATTAACATTACTGAATTATCTAATTGATATTGTCTGCTCGTTTTAAATTAATAAATTATGAATACTTTAACTGTCACGCCGTGATTCAAAATACCACAGCCCACATGTTATCTCCTACATGGTATTTATATTATATATAATAAAAAATACATGTTTCAGAATCACCAATTAAACTTTATAAAATATAGTGACCACTGGAGGGGGTCTTCAGCAACAATAGTACCAGTAGACAATGATCATGTTTGGGGCGCTGTCTGGAGAATACAGAATAAGGATATGCCTGCCTTAGATTGGTGAGTTAGTTATTCTTAGAGGATAATTTTTATGATATTTTATTAGAGGATATTTTATTTATGTAATCTTTTTATTGTATGACAGATAATTATTCATCTTTTCTTTTTTTTATTGCTTTTTAGGCAGGAAGGTGTCTGGCCGGCAACACACTCGTGACATCACGAGTGCTCATGGGCGGCGCTGATCACTTTCCATCAGGTGACGCGCCAGTTCGTTTGCCCCCTATTATATAAAAAAAAAAAAAAAAAAAAAAAATACTAATTGGTATTTTCCAAAGACAGTTGATATTGCAACACCAGATGGTACAGTAGTGCAATGCAGGACATATCAACAGACCGTTAACCCTCCACCCAGAAAAGATGGTGAAGAAATTCCAATGGACAGGAGACCCTCTATAACATACTTAAGTTGTATTCTTAAGGGAGCAGAAGAATGTAATCTGCCAAAAGAATATGTAATGAAACTTAAAAAAATTCCACATAATGATCAGAAAGCTTCTCCAAAAATGATTGAAAAGTTAAATATGCACTAATAATATGTTTAAAATTTGTAAATTAAAGTAAAACTTATTCCAAAATTGTATTATGAATGTGCTGATATTAAATATCTATGTTAATGTCATATAATGACATATTCATACAATAACAATATTCTTCTTTCATATACATTGTCATTTTTGTTTATTTATAATTTAAATGTTAAATATACCAAAATATTAAAATTATTAGTTTGTTTTATTGTAAAATATTAAAACCCATGGATGATAAGTTGAAAACATTTTTATATTTTGCATATGGGAGTAACATTTGGACTTTTAGGATTCATATGAATAATCCAACAGCAGAGTTTGTTTCTATTGGTCGTTTAGACGTAAGTTATCTAAAGAGTATTAGCATTTGTTATAGTTAAAATTAAAAATGTATAAATGTTTAAATGATATATATTTTCGATCAACAGAACTGCAGACTTGATTTCATAAGATATTCCAAGTTTTGGGGAGGCCCAACAGCTACTCCTGTTCCTACTGCAAACGCCCATATTTGGGGGGCAATATGGCGTTTAAGTACTGAGAGCTTAAAAAATCTTGACCAGTAAGTACATTATTTTTTCCTACAAGCATTTTCACATCTAATAATTCATGTCGACAGACACTGAGTAATGAAATATTAAGCTTACCTAAATTGATAATAATTTATTAATTATTATGTATTTCTACTAGGCAAGAAGGTGTTGATAGAAAAATCTACTACCCTAATTATGTGGATATTTTAACGCCTTACCTTGGTATTAAGAGATGTCGTTTATATGAGCACACTGTTATACCGCTTCCCAGAGGTGATAACGATGAAATACCTATAGAGCGTTGGCCGTCTTGGACATATAGAGAAGTTATTATCCTAGGCGCAGAAGAGCATAACTTCCCGGAATATTATATAGAATATTTAAAGAATATAAAGCATAATGGCGAGCAAGGATGCTTCTACATGGCTTGTCTTTTAAGACAATATGGATATAGCAAAAGGCTTTGCGAATGTAGAGTTCCTGGGAAAATTCCACGAAAGCCTTTAAAACTAGATGTACGGGAATTGAGAAAAAGGAAAAAGCTATGAAAACTTGTAAAATAACTTGTTCAAAAACCTAAGAATGGAAACGACTTTTTTAACAAAACAAATATTATTTTTTTAACTTTTTATTAATATAAATATTAAAATTATTATTCATAGGTACTCGGTTTTCTTTAAATTAAATATAAAAATTATACACTATCATACGTTTGGTGAATTGTATCTAAATTGAGCATAGAGCACAACGCTACCCCCACACTATACATAACACGCATCAAATCACACGAGGAACACATTGTATGGAAATTATTTTATCAGTCAATAATTTACAAAAAATAGTTACTAAATATGAGGTATAACTGCCTTATTAGGTGGAAAATTATAATTAAAAATAAATACTGATCGAATATAACTCAATAATGTCGCTATTGTAGCCCGCAGGGAACGCTGTGAGAGGCAACGTTGTGCGAGACTCGGCCGAGCCCCTGCGCCCCGCTCTACGACTCACTGACTCACTGACTCACTCACTCACTCACTGAGTACCGACCTCCGAGGCTCCGAGGCCATGAGGCCCCGCTCCCCAGGGCCGGCGCGGGGCCCCGCCTGCCTGCCAGCTGCCTACCGATAGCTTTCACTTTATCATATTACATATACAATTGTATAAAACCAAGACTTTACCGTGACGCATTCCGATACAATTTTAATAATTGAGCAAAAGGCACTATGCAATGTTAATAAACAAAGTGTAGGTAAGTTAAATTTACAATAATTTAAAACAAAGATACGCACAAACTAAGCGAGTCGTAAAGCTAATATTGCAACGTGCCTTGAGCCCTCGACAACGATAAATAAATGTGCATTTCTAAGCCCTATAAAACAACATTCGTATCGCCGTCTATGGTGTACTAAGATGCAGCGTTTTGTGTAACAATTACATTTAGATTTAGATTTACTATCCCGCGGGGCGCAATCCCAGACTTAGTTCGACATTACCGACTCTATAACCGTTTGAACATGTAGTCACATTAAAGTCGTAACGTGTAAAACTATTCAACACAAAGACAAATCGCTGAACGTTCGTGCGAGTGCGTATGTTGGCCGCACTATCAACAATCCTGCGTTCATACGAAGGCTGGATTTTCAAAGGCACTTGTTAATACCCTTAAACCACGAAGTATCGAATCGCCGGACCGACCGACGTCCAGGATTGTTGTATATCGGAGACTATTATGGCTAAAAATATATTTCATTTATTTAAACCTCGCTAGCGTATAATTTAACTTACGTTGAGACAGCTATTAAAAGAATACAATTTGCAGTAGAAAATCTAACGTATAAAATTTCATATGCATTTAATTTTTAATTCCGTCATAATATGTCTTATCTATTAGAATAATTGTCCGTACGATATCGAGTGTTAATCGCGATTAGTACATACATACAGTAGCACAATTACTCGGCCAATACAAAATTCGAAAGGGTTTTAAACCACGAATAACGACAAATCGAAGTATAAATATAAATTCAAATATTGTATATTTGCTTATCGACAGCAATTGTTCTATGCGTTTAATTGTATTAACTCTACGTTATGTCAATGTAATTTGTCTATGATTCCGATTATTATTTCACTGGTCAATAATAATATATACATTGGTCTGAGGATTAGACTTTGGTTATAGAATACAGATACTGTAAGACTTAAATATAATAATCGTATTACGACAACATACCATGACTATGTAACAACAATGGCGTATTCATCTATTGCATTATAATAATTGATACAGAACACATTATTTTCCCATATTGTAATATTCAACATTCTATTGTATAAAAGTGAATAATTCACATAATTGTATACTATTAAATACTTATGTATTTACACACCGATTAAGAACTAAATTTAGATTTTCAGTTGAAGTCTTTGGTGGATAAATCCGATCTAAATGTAACAATCGATATGCAATGATAAGTAATGTCGATGTACAGAACGAGTCATGAGTATTACAACTGCCGCGCCCACCGCGCCGTGACGTCACGACACCGCGCCGTGACGTCACACCACCGCGCCAACTAACCAATCGATAAAAATAATTTGTACACGATCTTACCTACGTTACGATAACTATACAGTATACACACTTTACAACTTACCCGGTAAACTTAATAATAATAGGCTGCGTCATAAATGACATCGATACAACTATGTTACTGAGGTAAACTATATAGGATTCATCGTTTGATATGAAACGAACTGCGTGACGGACTGACGGACCGACGGACTGACGGACCGACGGACCGACGGACCGACGGACCAACTGTCCGACCGACCGATCTGTCCCGACTGCTTCTAACAAGAACAACTCTGCCTCGCGACTCGCATTGCCGCTCTGTCGCGCGCCGCACACTCTGTGCGCAATCAATTAGTATAAATGCAGAGAGGATTCAAGAATTTATACAATACAATGTACATGATATTATTATAATAGTATAATAACCAGCGACCTTATAATACACCGCCTCCGACGGTGTCCGAACGGGTTACAGGGCTGTCCCGGACAATCTACAGTCTTACCACACCAAAAGTGAACACAAAATAAATTGCATTAATTTCGAGTATCTTATAAGAATCATGCGTGCATTGTGCTTCGTTACACTGAAACGGTACAGTTAAGTCTATATTAGGGTTACTTGAATAGTTAAGTTTCTTTAAGAATAATGAACTAATAGCTAACTGAAGTAATTGTCAAGTCTAGATTAGTCGGAGATAACCCTGTGAAGCTTGTTTGTGTGCGGGCACACTCGCACGCGCGCTCGTTGCCTTAGTATTGTACTCTATATAAACCTATTTCGTCAACGTTAACATTATAATATGAGAATTGTAAATCGGCTTACGATATATAGCGACGTGCGCGAGCGTGCGAGTGTTCCCGCAGACTCTACACTATATACGTACGTGTAAAATAAATAAAACAACGCGGCGAGCAATTCACTAGCTACGCTTACAACTAGGATTCGAAGAGCCGAACGACGGCTTGAGGTAGATAATATGCGGTTCGACCGCCCACGCCCACGCCCACAACCACGCCCACCGCGATCGCGACACCTACACACGTTGCATATACACTTATCCTACGCTATACAAAACAATATTGCCTTTCATAAGGCATACCACTCATGTTGTCATTAATTTTAATCCATTCTGTACAAGGCTACGTAAGAATTACATAATAGATAACATTAATAATATAAATTTTATATTACATTACATAAATTTAAATTCCATTAATTGTTTTATTTCATTCAATTATTAATTAATTACACCACAAAAGCTTCAAAATATCGAAAACTATGAACATAATTAAAACAATTCATATTATGTAGTACACTTGTATTCCTATATTTAGGGATAAGATTTTATTCGCCTGAAATACAATTA
>JADANM010006098.1:4065859-4082933 GCA_026213755.1 Eurema hecabe
TAGTAAAAATTGAGTAACAATATAATTTAAGGACACCAAAATAAAGATAGATCTCAGATAAGAAGTAATAAAAATTCTATTTTTTTAAATCAATTTAAAGCCTTTAAACGTCAAGTTTTAGCGACTGTTAATTTCAAACAATCCATACTCATTTTATAAATGAGAAAGTCCCTTTGTCTGTCTGTCTATTTCCTACACAGATAATCCAGACTTAAGAGTCTAAGACAGTATAGAGGCTTTTTAGGAGATTCTTTTTAACTGGGAAAAACCTTACATTCCTTAATGGTGTTTGATGGGGGGTTAGTTTATATGAAAGTCCACACGGACGGAGTTGCGGACAACAGCTAGTATAATATAGCAAAGCAAATTTAAAATTTGTTGGGTATATAATGTACGTACGGTTGTTACAAAAGTTGAGGTTCTCGGCGAGGATCTTGTGCTGGTTGTAGGCGTTGGCCTGGATCTCGATGCGGTAGAAGGCGATGGTGCCGTTGGGCATGGAGGGCGGCGCCCAGCGCACCGTGGCCGCGTGCGCGCCCACCGACACCGCCGACACGCCCATGGGCGGGCTCGGCTCTGCGCAACACGTGGGACGTCGTTTAATAATCGTCAAAAATGTTTAGCGATTGACGAGAATAGCTGCGCATCGGTAGAATCGCGCTCGTTGGTGCGAGAAAGACAACATGACTGGGACAACCAATCAACGCTCGCGCACCCGACGACCACGCGCCCCGCGCGCCGCACCGCTACCTCGATACCTTATTTTTGACTTCTGCGCAGGTTTCGTTCACCGCTAAAGGTAATTGACGGTTACTATACATACTGACTATTGACTAATACACATCTATTGGGCTTCATCCCTTCCTTCTATAACATCCTAAACATTCATTCATTCTTAGTAATACTTCCAATTTCAGAGTGCAGTGGCGCACAATCTCGAATAGCTGAAGGTAAATGGAAAGTGAATTAGTTTTAGTTTGAGATTGCTCGCACAATGCGATGCGTTGCTGTAATTGAAACATTCAACGATTGGAAAACTAGGACAAATACTAAGTATTTTGACGTCATTTCCTGCCAAATGTGGAAGTATTTTTTCTTATAACCTGATGTATTACTAAGCCTCGGTTTACTTTAAGCCGGGTGTATATGATATAGACTATAGTATGGGGCATGAACTCACTGCCCGGCGGCGTGGTGAAGTAGATGATGGGGCTGACGGCGCCCTTGCTGTCCTGCGACGTGGTGTAGGTCTTGACGTAGGCGGCGTAGCGCGTGAAGGGCGTGAGGTAGGACAGCGGGTAGAACAGCGGCTGGATGTCGTCGCACGGGTTGGCGAGGATGGTCTGCTTGTTGCGCGGCGGCGGCGGCGGCGCGGCCGTCGTGTTGCGCACCTCGTCCAGCGTTATGTCGCGCACGTTCCATCTGCGGGGGCATAAGCTTTAGTAAGTCCTGGTGTTAAACTAGTTACTAATTAAAAAAAGAGAAAAAAAACAATTTTTGAAATTTCGGATATTTTTAACAACTCCTTAAATAAGACTTCCTTTGTCATTTTCGATCCCCTTATCCGACCTTCCTCAAAACTTTTAACTTGTAAGTGTTCAATTTGCGTTGAGTTTTCCGATTGAAGGCGGTTGTTTTTTTAATATTCATTTCCTTAACTTTCCACACACAAATACATATTTAAATATACATATAATAAACATAGTTTAAAACAGTACTAACGTATCAGAGCAAGCGTCCCTCTGCCCGTAGATAGTAACGTTATGTTCTGCCTGTATGTAGTATATGGAGTAGCCCAGCAGCTTCCGTATATCGCCATCGCAGTACATGTCCCACGTGAGAATCACACCGCGGTTGAAAAACGACGACACCTTCAAATGCAACTTGCCCTGGGAACCTGTCACATAAAGATATTATGAGTATATAAATCATTTAGTTAATTCTAATACTAATCTATACTAATATAATAAAGAAGAAAAGTTTGTGTGTTTGTTAAATTGTAAGGGGTAATCTCGGGATCTACTGAATCGATTTTAAGAATCCTTTCACCAATAGAAAGCCACATTATTGTTGAGTGTTATAGGTTATTTAAAAAACCGAAAAGGATAATTATCATTATGCCCAACGAAGTGGGCACGGGTCAGCTAGTATTATATATAGAGGTAGAAATAATATCGGAAGCTTACTGAACCGATCTTAAAAAAATATTAGCGAGTGGCATAGGCAACATGCAAAAAATCGAGTTGTGAGTTGTCCAAAAAGTATTTTTATAGGAATAAAGTACATTTTCAAAGAAACATCTGCACCAAAATAAAAATATTTTTTTTCTATAAATTTTAATATAAGTAAAGCTACATACACACTAATATTCTATGATCTATCTAAGCTTAATAACTTCGCTAGCCGCTGCACCGCTAAGTCATATACAAATAAACTACTTACACGTATTCTACTTACAAGATGTCTGATCTCCATTGTTGTCCTTGGACACCTCCATGCCACTGAACGTGGATATGGGGTCGTGCGTCATGTTCTTTAGCGGAGATATCTTGTCGTAGCAGAGCTTCGGGTTGAAGTGTATGAACAGTTTGCCGGACATTATGTCTATGCGTCGGTTCGGAGTCCATTCCCATAGCATTTCGAGGTTCGGATTGTTGAATATATATAAGCTTTGCCTCGGGCCTTGCCTGCAATTAAATAATGATATTTAAAAAAATCCTTCAGGCACAAAATTAAAAAAAAATAACAGTTCCAAACTCTGTATATCTAATCATTAAATAAGAATCTTTAAAATGAACAACTTAATACACGCCTTCAAATTAAGAAAACCAATTACAAAGACACTAACGGCCAAATACTCATACGCATATCATATTAAAGGACGCCTCAAGTCTAGTACTTCTTTTTCTTTCTTGGTTAAATGGCAATGCTGCGTTACCACAATTTTGCCAATGTCTAGTCTCGTGTAGATAACATAAGTTTCAGGCTCGATGTTTGGTTGTGGCAATCAGCAACACGTGCTTCCAATACCACAGCCAAACTTCGACCCCCTCAATTTTAGTCATTTTGACAGATTTGTATGGCAAACTATCAAATCGGACCGATTTAAATTGAACTTAAATTTCTATAGCGTTTCAGTATTCCGGCGTATAAACATAAACATAAATCCTTAAGAATATTAACAAAAAAAAACAATAAAACAAAAAGAAGGGGCGGCAAGGACATTACACTCACTTATCGGTGGAGTTGCGGCCCTCGATGCGCTCGAGCTTCTTGAGGAACATGAGCGACACGAGCGGGTACGAGCGCACCACGCGCAGCGCGCCGCTGATCTCGCGGATCTCGCCCAGCGCGTTCTCCAGCACCGCCATCGTGTTACCTGCATCGATATACATACTTGTCATTAACTGCTAACGTGATTGACAGGAGTGCTACGGACACTACGCTTTTCTGTGTATCTAATGCGTTCTCCAGCACCGCCATTGTGTTGCCTGAACCAATATACTTTTTATGAGCTGTTAATGTAACTGACAAGAGTACTACGACAGATCCCTTCTGTCCAACTGTACGAACGGACACTAATAGCTGCGCTTTTCTGCGTATCTAACCTAATGTATTCTTCAGCACTACCATCGTGTTTCCTATACCGATATACTTGTAATGAGCTATGGAGTCTGAACTGTTAATAGTACTACTTATATACATATTATACAACTATAAAGTAGGTATTTCTTAGTTGTAATAATGATAATATATAGAAATCGACGATTTCTAAATAAGAATAAAATAAACTAATATCGACGATAAATATGTAATGAACCTATTATGTTCATCTTTAAAAAATGTATATTACACAATAGCATTTTATCTATACACGTTGTATATGTGTACAACCAAAGCCGTTTCAAAGTGACATGTCAGTTTAATTTAACTCCAATGCTAGATGCTAACTGAGTTTTAAGCACAAAAAAAAATCAGCAACTTAAGAAATATGAGAACAACGGTACCAAGAAATATGTACAAAAATAGGCTCTATATATTAATAGACATTAGCAAAACAATTAATATTATCTTGTTAATGACGGTGTTTTACACATTATTGCACAATTAGCATCATAAATTAACACGTTCTCATATCTAATACGACACCTTAAAAGAAAACACATTTATCAAGAATCTAGACTAGATAAACATAATAATTTAACAATGTAGGTATTCAAACATTTATAGTTCATATTATCTTATAATTAATTCTCCTAGTCTTCAAATTACAAGTCATTGCGATAAACATTTTGATATTAAAATCAACGTAAACAAAACGAAATTATGACGAGGAAAATGTAGACGCGAAATTAGATGTAAATCAATGTTCTCGGTATATTCCGAAAACGAGACGGGGAGCTCCTTCGTATACAAATCTCAGTAATAATGTCTTATGATACAAATTCAAAAAGTGCTAGGTCATTTGCCACAACAATTTATCCTCGATGAAATATCTGCTTTACATAATAGCATTTGCTGAATTGTGGCGTATCAAGCGTTCAGACCAATAATTTAAGTATAACAACTCTTGGATACAGCTTTTGCATACGAATTGTTGCCGAACGTTTTATTATGTCGGGAAAACTCTTGTCACGATTACTGCCATGATGAATCGCGGCGATTCTGTCGAATAACCGCTTCTACATACATACATTCTGAATATGAGATTGTAAGTGGTTCTTAGATCCCCATAAACGTTATTAAATTTGATTTTACGAATTATATTGTATTTTAATTTTTATTAAATTATTTGAATTATATTTTTGTGTTATAAAAGTTTGTATGCATGTCCGTTATTATAGAAGATTAATTAATCCATTAATTAATCTTCGTGTTTAGACACTTGGTCGGAAATAACCATAAACATGTGAACCTAAAACATAATATATATAAAAAAAAACGAAACAAAAACAATTGTACCCATTTTAATAACCTTCCTTTGTAAAATTCGTATGCATACGAGTGTCTTTATATCTATTTAATACATATAAATAAACGAAAGCTGGGTGTGCATGTATGTATGTAAGTTCCCATGCTTCCGAATACTGGTACATTTTAATCCATCTGTAGTGTACTGAAGTACAATGGTAAGAGGTCATTCGACTGTCGACGGCCGTAGTGTGCGGACGTACCTCGGTAGTGATAAACATTTGTCGATACAAGGTATATTTAGTGTTATGAGTGTTTCTGTGCTGACCACCTAAGAGTATTTTTTACATAGAACAGAGCTAAGAAAAAATGAAGTTACAAAGGTAAATAAAGTCATACCGCCGCTGGCGCGCAGCATAATCTCGAGCGCGCCGATAATGTGCGTGCAGCCGCGGAACTGCTCGGCCGACGCCACCGAGTCGATGATGCCGCCCGCGCACTCGCGCTTGCAGCCCCACGCCGGGCACGGCTCGCACCGCGAGTTGTGCGGCTCGCCTTTCTGAAAACGACCACATTACACGTTATAAGTAGCGTCACGAATCTTTAGCGCTGAACGAAACCTGCGGCGCAGAAGTCAAAAGTAAGGTATCGAGGGGACGGCGCAGCGCGCGGGGCGCGAGGTCGTCGGGTGCGCGAGCGTTGATTGGTTCCCCAGTCACGTGTTTCTCGCACCAATACCTCATTTACGAGCGCGATTCTACCGATGCTTAGCTATTCTCGACCAGCGCTAAATATTCGACACGCGACCTATACACGAACCACTACCGGGCTTAAACGCTTAGGCTATAACACCGACTATAACAACGACCGCACATTACAAACTTAATACATACTATGTACCTTTAAACTCAATAGTTACTACACTAACGGACTTAAACACTAAGCTTATGTAATACTAATTGTTCCCCGCGGTTTTACCCGCGTAGTTCGCGTTCCTGGGATAATACCGGGTAAGTATCTAGGTAATCTGGGGTCCAATAATTATCCATTCAATAGTTTTTGTGTGAAAGAGTAACAAACATCCAAACACACACAAACTGTTACATTTAGAATAAAACTAAAATTAAGATATTAGTAACATTATATTTCTGCAATGCTATGTAAGCTATATTTTAAATCGAGAAAATTCAAAAAGTGCTACGTCATTTGCAGCAGCACGTGTATAATATTTTATAGATATTTTATCTATATAAATTATACATTTAATATTTTTTATAACTATTAATGTTGAGCAATTAATATTCCTTTCCATAATAATTATTCATCGTCATTGTATAAATTACTATAATAAATGTTTTATAAATACAGGACAGAAAATAATACCACCATTAAAAACTAGAAAAAATGCATTAATATTTACTCAATTGCTCTTTTTACTATAAAATAAATACTATTGTGACCCCGCGATTAGTCAAAGCATGGATAAAATACTACCAGTTAACTGTTAATAAATCTAGTCACGATTATCATAATAAGACATGTTATGAAGTGATAAATTATAATATTATGCTTAAGAAAAACACGCGATCGATTTAAAATAATTATTATAACGCTTTTTTGAAGAAGAAACTATAAATTTCGAATATTAACTTTCGTCACTGTTTTGATTAATTATAATTATATTCGATTTAAGATAAATGTATTTGCGACGATGTAATGCGTAATCTTTTTAATATGACATACTACAGTTTCTGTACTTAGCATATATCTCAAAGATTTTACATATAGTAGGAACTAAATATTATCCTGACTAGTCTTTACTTCCTTACTAATATTATAAATGCGAAAGTAACTCTGTCTGTCCGTCTTTCCATCATGCTAATAGGTAGGCTATAGGCTACTTTTTAACTGGAAAAAAGAGTTATACGGGGGGGTAGGGCGATCAAAGTTTACATGAACAATTAATTTGGACTTTACAATGTACATTTAACACATACTTGTACAAGAACATGTAGATAAAACAATTTTCAAAATACTCGATATACCTAATTTGTAAAATTAGAACATCAATTGCATTTGTATCGAACCTTCGAGGGATAATGCGTTAAAAGTAAACTTTATTAGGACACGTCCACGTCTCGACTTCTCTTTCTGAATATAAAACACTTCACGTTCCTATAATGTATTAAAATTGTCAAGAATTGTGTTAAGAACGGCAAAAAGTGTCTTTCGCAGCACCTAACAGACGACAAATTAATGGTTCTTCGTAGCCGTGACTGTGACTACATTTTCAATGTTATTCGGGAAGAGATAAAGCTACATTGAGAGCGTTATTAAGTGTCTTCTGAATACGCTTATTTGATCTTCAAATTATTTTCGTACGGATACCAAAATAAATTCAAGGATCGACAATGAAGTATAATTATGACTGATGATGATTTTAATTAGTTTTAATTTAAATGTATCAGAAGACAATTATATTGTTTTTATAGTCTGAAATAGACGTAGTTATTTTTGACAATTTTCATATAGCTTAAGAGATGTGGACAGTTAAAAATAAGTTTTGTATACGCGCTAAAATCACAAGCAATCTAACAAGAAAAGAAGGTAACATTTATCCTTTTTCGTTTCATAAGTTCTGGCCATAACTTCAATAACGAACTATAAGTAACTATTCTTACATGTTGTATTGTAGAAAATTCTATAAAAAAACGTCGTGTTACCTCCTGATAGCCGCTCGGGCACACGTAGACGCACTTCTGGTTGTCGAGGATCTTGTACGCCTTGATGTTAGTAGCCTGTCGCTGGCTGCCCTCCACGTCCTGCGGGATCGGCATCGAGCGGCACTCCTCTTCCGTCACGCAGCGCCGCGCCAACTGGTCATGTTTTATATAAATAAGTACATGTATATTAACATACCAAGTACGATTTCAAAATTAGGCTTTACTAGGAGATTTGGTAAAATTTCAATCGATTATTATTAATTGACGGAGACTTTGAATAGTTTTCGCAGTACATTGATGGACAATATACTCGGTACACCGCAGCAACTGCAGCCTGCAGCAACGGCATTAAGAATGGTTTGATAAATCCTGCTAATAAACCATGAGAAGAAGATAAAAGAACAAAGATTTATCAACCCAACCACTCTCAAATCAAATTCTTAATTCCGTTGCTGCAGTCCCTGTTCTAGAGAGGGACTTTTACTGGTACGAGTAATCCAAGGGCCGATTGATTCAATGAGCGGGTTCAGTGTTTGAATTGGCTTGATCCTGGCACGCAAGAAATCCTTATGTTTCTCTTGTCTCTTTAGTTGTGTTGGGCGCACTGCGGGACGCGGGTTCTCACCTGGTAGGTGTTGGCGGGGCAGCGCTCCATGCAGGTGCGCTCGGCGCCGTAGCGGAAGGAGAAGTTGGCGCACACGTGGCAGTCGCTGGGCAGCGGCCCGTCGCAGCCGCCCAGGCACGTCGCGTGACAGCACGTGCCGTTGCCAAAGCACGCGCGTCCGCCGCACGCTCTAGGACACTCTAGACCCACCACATACATTTATACCATATATCTTCAGTTTCTACAACGATTACTCTAATAAAGGACTTATTTGTTACGGGTGTGTAAACCTAAAGGTATTTATGTGTATGTGTCATACTAGCCGCGCTCCGGTAAACAAATGTCTAAGCGTAGTGTTAAAATATAATGAATGTTATCCGAGGATGGTAGCTTTAGGGTAAAAAAATCGGCAAATCGTTCTAGTAGTTTCGAAGCTTATTTTTTCAAAAAAAAAATAAACAATCAATACCTACTGTCCTCTTTTTAATATTATTCATATATGTAAATTATGCTGTTAAAAACGCACAACATTTAAATGCAGCCCTAAACCCATCTGCAAAGCGAAACTACAAAAAATTCAAATCTAATGGCATTAACATTCATACCGTCACATTATACAAATATATTCACAGAAATGCCACCCCAAAGCTTGTAACTTACAAAATACTTCAGGAGCGTCGACATAAAACAACATTTTTATCGGTCGCACGCTTGGATGTAAGTAGACATTTTATTAAGGGGGTCAATTGTATAGCCCGTGTCTGATGCGATGCGGCCGAAAATGTTTCTTTTTTATTGAGATTAACTTAGATAAAAGAGTTTTTTAATACGAAGCTATAATAAAAAAAATAAACTACTAACAATTTAGATGTTAGGCGCGACAGATAAGAATTTTAGAATACCTTACTTTTTTGCAAGGCACGGGTGCGTGTTGATTGATGATAACACACGACATTTTGTTAAACGACGCTCTATCATTTATACGCTTCAAAAATGTTGCGAAAATACTAGTCTAGACCTTGTAAAAGTCGTAAACATATAAGAATCGTTAAAACAATCTAATCAAACAAACTTAAATAAAAACATTTTGTATGTAACTTGTTTGGTTGATACCACCATCACACAGAAAACCGACGTCAATTAGTATCTCAACAGAATTGTAATTGCGTTTAATTCTGTAATTGGTTATCTGTAACTGCGGTTATTGTCGCATGAGAAAATACTTAAAAAACTCTTCTTAATATCTTGTGATAGGCACACTTTCAGCTTTTTATAATATGTACAATGATAATGATTTAAAAAGAAGGCTTATATGCAATACAGGCATGGTATTGCTTCAGAAACATAAACTAAGAGAGTATAACCTATCTATCTATAAACCACGCATGTATCACGCGACTTTGTATCAGTAGTAAACTAGTCATTACGAAACATAGTCAATACGATCAAGTCACATTGTAGTACTTGTAGTAACTGACCGCCACTTCGTGTTTTTACGACGGCTTTAAATATAAAGTCGGCGTAATAAGCAACTGAACTGCATTTACAAGCACGTGTAAGTTTCCTTTTTATAGTATGCTATTTTAATTTAAACTCTTAAAAGAAGATAAAACGCAACTAGTTTCATTAACTTAATATCTCAATCTGCTAGCCTTGTAGGTACGTGAGTACTTGTTAATATATGCAGTCTATGTGTACGAGTTTCGTGAACTTTTTATGCTTATAGCCGTAAAGTGTTGAACCTTCCTAATTGCTTAAGTGTAAAGTTTTTGTTATCATTTGCGAGGAATTAACGTAAAGTAAAACATGGGTACGTATACCGTCGACTACAAAAAGTATATTACGAAATATTTAATTTGTTAATTGCTTTTATTTTAAAATTTATTAATTAAATATATGTTTTTTGTCCTATTACAGCAACACTTTTTATAGAAGCTTTTACTGTTAAGATCTTTTATCATTTTAAACGTGTTAACATACTTTTGTAGATTCTTTCATCCGATCTCCCCTAACCATTAAAAAATAAGTAATAACTTTGGCGCATAGCGTAGCTCATTAACGATGAATTTTTTTTTAAATCGGTACAGTAATTTCGGTAATAATAACCATTGAAAAGCCTACAATCAAAACTTTTCCCTTTTTTGTATAGATACTATTTAATACTTACTACTGATTTAATCTACAATCTGTTTAATTTGCGAACTCCAATAAGAAATTGTTTACACATAAAACGGAATTACATTCCGCAGCCGATGACAATATTTTGCATACGAGCATAAAGCTACCACTTTGTAAGGACCAATTTTATTCAATCTGCTTCTCATTATTTAATAATTACAAGTTTAAAAACGGAGTCGCTTTCTTTTGTTTGTCCCTATATATATTTTAAATCTTTAAAACTTCGCAACCGAATTCGGTTTTCTATCAGATAGAGTGATTCATGATTAAAGTTTATGTACATGGATAAATGCGGATAAAACCCCAGGGTTTTCTCAGCCCAGGCTTATCATGTATGTAAATACATACCGCTTTTCTGGCAGTGCTTCTCGTCCCAGCAGAGCAGGCGGCCGGTGGAGTCGGCCGGGCACTGCAGGTGCTTCTGTCTGTGGTCCTCCATGCGGCTCTGCGCGTTCGGGCACAGCCCGCACAGCCGCGTGTCGTAGTTCGACTGGGAACATTTATATTACCTTGTAGTTATGATTAACTTACATATTATATATTGTTTAATTACTCCGCACTTTTACTCTCAGCTATAGATCGCGTGACGAATCTTTAGCGCTGAACGAAACATGCGCAGAAGTAAAAAATAAGGTATCGAGGGGACGGCAAGGCGCGCGGGGCGAGTGAACGTCGGGTGCGCGAGCGTTGATTGGTTATCCCAGTCGTGTTGTCTTTCTCGCACCAATACGTCAATTACGAGCGCGATTCTACAGAGGCGCAGATATTCTCGTCCAGCGCTAAACATCCGTGATGCGACCTATAGTATACAATACAATTAATACTAGTAGCAATACTACATATATACAGTCTTAAGCCAAATATAGTGAGTTATTTCTGTATGAAAGAGTAACAAAGATACATCCATGGATATGATAGACATATTGGAAGTTGGAACACAAAATCACAATGTTCCGCATTTATAACTAGTAAGCACTAGTCGCGCCAACAAAGTTTCAACTTAATTCTAAAATTATTTTCCCGCGACAATCAAACATTTTTTTAATGTAACGTCGTCATTGCTATGTCGTTTCGTCGTTATATTGTTATTTGTAAACCAAAAAACAATCGAATTTTCCTCATTTTGATCTTAATATAGATTTAAAGACCGTTCGGTGATGCAATAACGCTCCATAATCCGTTACTTATTTGTAGATCCTAATATTCTAAAATACAATCATGAAGTTTAGAAACAATAAAATCTCGGCAGTCGTTATACATCAGTGAAAACCACTTCGAACCATAAAATTGAATAGG
The DNA here is from genome assembly GCA_026213755.1 of Eurema hecabe. Classification (NCBI taxonomy): domain Eukaryota; kingdom Metazoa; phylum Arthropoda; class Insecta; order Lepidoptera; family Pieridae; genus Terias; species Terias hecabe. Next base: position 4,077,572 of record JADANM010006098.1, read on the forward strand.
CAATAAACATTTAATATCAATAACATATTACAAAACGGCATTCCATATTAACGTCGGCGATGTGCGAACAACATTCCTCTTACATGCACGTAGTACTCGGAACAGAATTAATGTGAAAGAAATCTCACGGTCGTAGCCAAAACAAGTTTCGGCTTCACATTGTCTGAGAATCGCAAGACTATCGCACTTAGGCGCGGGCTGCATTGATGTTTGGAAACTGGGAGTTAACGGACTGGACGCGACAGTCAACACGGATGCCTAAATCTCGGCTATATTATCTATGTTTATCATTCCCCCTTTATACGCCAAAGAAACTGCGTCTGTCTGTAATACTTTCATGCGTAATTTACTGGACCAATTTAAATGAATTTTGGTACAGACTAGGTCTAGAAAATATAAAAAAAAGAATATTAATGACAAGATCCGTACCCGATGTCGTTTGAGTGTAGTTTGTGCCTTACATATCTAACATCCGGCTTTGCTAATACCACACCATGAAATAGAGCAAATTTGTGTATGATTTTATCGCGCTGCAAAACTTGTGCGTAAACATTCATTCGTAACTTTCATACAAGTTTCGTGGAAATTGTATACATTTTGCCGAATATCTCTTGTAATGCAATAAGCATCGCACGAGAAAGTTGTTGGAATGCGGCAATCAAGACTCATAAGTATATTATATAAATTTTATGCGTCAATCAAGTCTACATACTATACATTTATATGTAACATTGTATAACCGTATATCCCTTTCAATTTATTTATAGTACAGAAGAGACATTTATTGAGTTATTTCGATACAAAGTACAGCTTCGAGTTGTTTCTTTACTTACGTTATGAATGCGAAAGTGGCATTTGCATAAAAAGAACTACTGAATGAATTTGGTTGAAATTTAGCAGAGAAGTAGATTAGATCCTGACCCTGCATCACCACCTATATAGGTTACTTCTATTTTATATCTGAATCCGACCCAGTGGTAAATGTTTCGTAATACCATGACAATTCATGAGTATATGCACCCTAGAGTAAAGATATGTTTAACATTGACTATGACTTGTCTTCGTAATCGTACAGGAACGGAAACAAATCGGGTAGAACCTAGCGTCGTTAACCCTACAACAAAACTATGGTAACTAATCCTAGTATCTATTTACCCCAATGATATTCTTCTCGGCCTTGTCCGCGATCTTGGACCAGTCGATGGTGTTGACGTAACACAGGCGATCGTTGTTCTGAATGCGTACCGCTCCTCTTTCGATCCGAGAAAGAGAACGCAGACCCAAAGACTGTAAGAGAAATTAAATTAATAATGCATATTATATTATGACTTGTTTATTATTTCCTAAATACCCAAAAAGTCAAAAACAACGTCACTTTCCGGTGTCTGCGTCCAATGGTAAGATCATTTAATGTACGCATCGAATTTGGATGCAGTTCTTTATGGAAATTGTTTTATATGTTAAAACATGGATAAGATAAAATAATAAATACATGACCGTAAAGTTTCATCACAATTCACAGTCTATTTGTTCCATCACAACCAAAAATACACGCTAAACTGTACTAAAAACGAATTGTTCAAACAATTAGACAATTTCATAGAAATAAACATTGCTATCTTTTCTTAGAAACTAATGAATATAGGAATCAAGAAAATACAATAATGAACTGACTCCAAAGCCGTTGAGCTCCACGAGAGCACACAGGCCGCGATGATCACTTTCCATCAGATAGCTCATCTTTTGCCATCTATCCTTACTAATATTATAAATGCGAAAGTAACTTTGTCTGTCTGTCTGGATCCAATTGTAATGAAATTTGGTACACAGATCATCTAGAGCCTGACAAAAGGCATGTGCTACTTTTTAACTGGAAGAAGGATTATAAGGGGGGGTTAAGGAGTTTATACGAAAGTAGGCAACAGCTAGTAATATATAAAAAAAGTAATCACCTCAAGACCCTCATTGTCGAAAACGACGAGGGCGTAATCTTTGAAGAGCTGCAGGCCGCGTATAACGGTCAGGTTCGGAAACAGGTCGCCTAGACTCCGCAGATGTCGAAGTCTGAAAAAATAGTACGCCTTTAATTCTAGTAGAATTTATACACCTATGATTTACAATACAATACCCATATGTTGTATATACTGTTATAAAATATAAAGCGATTTATATTCGAGTGGAATAAAACTTCAATTGGGATTACAAAAATTCTTGATGAATTTGATAGATATCTACGTTTACGTTTGCAAAACTGGAACATTAAAATAAGAACGTAAATATTTTATATACACTCGTTCAAGAAGGTGGTCGTTCAATATAATAATATGAAATGTGGCCTTGTAAGGTTATTTCCGAGAAATGAATTAATAATCTTTATAAAGATATGTTTGAACTGTATACGATACTTCCGCATCATACAAGTTATCTATAATTCATATTTTATCTTATTGAAAGGAGAAAAATCGGTATTATATATAACACGCAATTAAAATGTCTATAAATCCAATGAAAATACAGATATATGAATATTACGATAAATTCTATTTTTGGAACCGAAATACAATACAGTCATGATAATATCTATGAGTGGTTTCTCTTTACACGTGTTTGAACGAAAACAACACCTTGCAAATACACAATAATGCGTCACATCACATTTCTAGCGTATAAAATGATACTTCGCGTTAAACATCTGGTTTATAATATAAATGAAACTAACGAAACCTTTTCATTTATCATATAAACATAACTATTCTAGTAATTCACCCAATAAAATTTTCCACGTTAAAATAATGCCAAGACTCGCTTTAATTCGTTTCATTTTATTTTAATCCAATTGTAATCCTTTATAAATTTTTATTAACTGTGAGAATACCTTCTCTAAAACGATCTTGGAACATTTCGATCTACTTAGAAAATATATCGTCTCGTCGTCGTCGTCGTCGTCGTCTCAACCGTAGGACGTCCACTGCTGAACATAGGCCTCCCCCATAGACCTCCACATATACCGGTCGGAGGAGACCTGCATCCAGCGTCTTCCGGCGGCCTTTACAAGATCGTCTGTCCATCTTGTCGGTGGACGCCCTACGCTGCGCTTGCTGGTACGTGGTCTCCACTCCAACACTTTTCGGCCCCATCTGCCATCTGCTCTGCGCGCTATGTGGCCTGCCCATTGCCACTTCAACTTACTGATCCGTAGGGCTATGTCGGTAACTTTAGTTCGTCTACGGATCTCTTCGTTTCTAATTCGATCTCGTAGCGAAACCCCGAGCATAGCCCTTTCCCTAGCTCGTTGAGCGACTCTGAGCTTTGAGATGAGGCCGAGAGTGAGGGACCACGTTTCGGTGCCGTAAGTCATCACTGGTAACACACATTGGTTGTACACTTTCGTCTTGAGGCACTGAGGTATGTCGGACGAGAAGATATCGCGTAGTTTCCCGAACGCTGCCCAGCCGAGTTGGATTCGGCGGTTGACCTCTTTCTCGAAGTTGGACCTACCTAATTGGACTACTTGTCCCAGGTAGACGTATGAGTCAACAACTTCGAGTATCGAGTTTTCAACAGATATTGGGGAGGGCACAACATGGACATTCGACATGAGTTTCGTCTTGTCCATGTTCATTTTAAGGCCCACCCGTTGTGAAACTCGATTAAGGTCAGCGAGCATCGTGCTGAGTTCCTCCATCGACTTCGCCATGACTACGATATCGTCGGCAAATCGAAGGTGAGTGATGTATTCGCCGTTAATGTTGATGCCCAGTTCTTTCCATTCCAGGAGCTTGAAGGCATCTTCCAGAGCGGCCGTAAACAGTTTCGGAGATAAAACGTCTCCCTGTCTTACGCCTCTTCTCAATGGAATCGCCCTCGTGCTCCGTTCCTGTACTCGGACTGACATGGTGGCGTTTCTATACAAACACTTCAACACTTCTATGTACCGATAGTCAATATGGCATCGCTGGAGTGACTCTAGCACCGCCCAAGTTTCCACCGAATCGAAGGCTTTCTCATAGTCCACAAACGCTAAGCATAATGGTAAGTTATACTCTTCGGTCTTCTGTATAACTTGCCGCAGCGTATGAATGTGGTCTATGGTACTATAGCCTCTTCGGAAACCGGCTTGTTCGGGAGGCTGGAAGTCATCCAATCTATGCTCGAGACGATTCGTAATGACCCTTGAGAACAGCTTATAGACATGGCTCAGAAGCGTGATGGGTCTGTAGTTCTTCAGCAGAGTGTTGTCACCCTTCTTGAAGAACAGCACCACCCCGCCGCGGCTCCATGCTTCAGGCGTTTTGCCCTCGAACAAGACGGAATTAAAGAGCTTTTGGAGGACTTCGAGTACCGGCCTACCACCCGCTCTCAGAAGCTCTGATGTGATTCCGTCTTCGCCCGGCGCCTTGTTGTTCTTCAGCTGTTCAAGGGCCATACTAATCTCGCACAGACTGATGTCCGGGATATCTTCGGTATAGTGTCGGCTCAGCTCGGCTCTTGGATCTCCCACCAAGCTGCTGACGGGCTTTGCGACCGAAGTGTATAGCTGTCCATAGAACCTCTCTATCTCCTCTAGAACCTCTGCTTTGGTCGACGCTATGCCGCCATCTTTCCGTTTCAGCTTTGTCAGCTGGCTTTGCCCAATAAACTTGTCCTTTGCGAACACTTTAGAGCCCTGGTTTCGCTCGATGGTCTCTCTAACACGATTTGTATTAAAGAGACGTATATCGTGTCGCATAGACTTGGATATGCGTCTATTGAGCTGCCTATATGACTCCGCGTCATCGGGAGACTGTAGCTGTATCGAGCGTCGTTCAGCCATGAGGTTCAAGGTTTGCTCGGATAGTTTTTGAGGTCTATCTTTGCGGCGAGGTCTAAAAAACTTAGATCCTACTGTGCGGACAGTTTCTACTAGCCCGTCGTTGATCTCGTCCACTGATTCAAAGTTTTTCAGGCAATCAAAGCGATTAGAGAGCTCGAGTTGAAAGTTTTCTGGGTTTTGAATGTGCGCACGAGTGGGTCGGAGCGTAGACTTCATCAGGCTGGACCGTTCAAGTTTAACATTGATATTTAGTATACCTCTTACAATACGGTGATCACTACCGGTTTTAGCCCTGTTGATCACAGAGACATCACTAAATATCCGTTTCTTATCGGTCATGATGAAGTCTATCTCATTTCTAGTCGAACCATCGGGACTCAACCAGGTCCACTTCCTTTGCGGTGGCTTTTGGAAGAAAGAGTTCATCACAAAGAATTCTTCTCTCTCCAGAAAGTCGACCAGCCTTTGTCCTCTTTGGTTCCGGTGCCCATATCCAAATTGACCCACTCTCAACTCATCACCGCTTTTCCTGCCCAACTTTGCGTTGAA
>JADANM010006098.1:4086012-4102867 GCA_026213755.1 Eurema hecabe
TCCGTAATGTAACTTCATTTGGACTCGATACTATAGTGGTTAAGTATTTTGTTTGCATAAGTCCATATGTACTTATGATTCGGATGAAATATTACGACGCCATTCAAATCGGAATGAGTCAATGTTTGTGAAGGACGGCGCGATTGTGAATGAACACAAAATGTGCGCACTGCGTACGAGTTGTTTTGTTTTACAACCGGTTCAACGTATAACCGACAGCCGGTTGATGAATAAAATATTACAGCAAATATAGATAAAGTAAATACTTGTTTAAAGCTTTGCGTTGCATAAAGGCATGCTATGGTTTACGCAAAGTGGTCAGGCGGCGCCATAAACGTGACTGTAAGGTGATAGTTTATGCGTAGGAGAGTGCGGTGGTATCGTGTGAATAGGTAGTGTACGTTAAGTCGCAATGGGTGCATTCAGCATTGTAATGTAAATGAACTCGACCGAATCTTCCCCCCTCTCTCCTCCCTCCCCCTTCGACCGCCGGGCCCGCACCCCGCGCCACTCGGCCCGCCGGTTATTTATAGTGTGCTGTTTTGAACTCCTTACAGGTACTACATGTCATTGTATATTTATTGATTTTTCATTAGCCCCGTGTAAATTAAACCTTAGGCGCCGGCGCCGTACTACCATGGAGTCACATTGTTATTACGCAACTATTCAGCATTCCATCTACGGGTATCGTTTGGTTGTACAATAAATTTGAATCTAAAGCGTTAAATAATGGTTTTATCGTGTTTTTCGTCCCCAAAAACGTTAATTTTGTCATTTATCGTTCTATTATTAGTTTTTCGACCTCAACCTTCTAATTCTAGTTATAATAACCATCGATTAAAAAAATAATATACCACACACGGCTATTTATTATCAACTTATCTACATAAATCCACAATTTTTAATCAATCTATCTATCCAAATTTTATCAAAATTGACATTGAGATAAAAATGACAGATACGGTACAAAGCATCAAGTCATTAATTTCTATAAACATCAGCGGAATAACAAAATATTGAGCGTACGACCCCTCCCGCGTCCCCCTCGCCGCGCTTACTACGTCTCTACTACATTCACCACCCGCGACAACCTTTACCTCCGTACCACGAACCGACACGCCGTGTACACAAAACTTTTCAGCCATCAACCTTAAAAGCTTTTAAAAGTAACGCGACTGTTTCACGATAATTACAAACGTTAAAATCGTGGTACGGGAATTTGACTTTCTATTAATGGTAGATACTGGATTCATATAGTTACGTTTACGATATTGTTTAAAATTATAGTGATTGTGAGCGCGTTCCGATGTTCGTTCATCAGATAAACAAGTCGCGTCATCGCGTCCCGACGTAGTATAGTAGACATGTAGCGTATAATGCAATGATGCACTTTGCGTCAATGCATTTTGTACGATAAACACTGCTATTCTTATTACAGCTGAATGGAGCGAACACTTACTTACGTTGTGAACTAAATTATAGGTTTTAAAATTTACAACAACAAGCTTTTAGTTTGACGGTAGTTATGTATATATATTTGTTGTTTTCGTCACTGCTTAATTACGAAGAAAAATATTACTTTTGTCAATAACATTTTAGTGTGCTTTGATATAAGGCGCGATGAATACAATACCTGGAAGTCATAACAAATCAATTAACATTATTGATTTGTTTAATGATTTGTTAAAAGATAAAAAAGTAAATATGTCTATCAATGGAAATTCCAAGATAATACTGGCGATATTTAATTTATATCTAGATTTTCTTATTATTATAAAATAACGTACCCTGTTCCGTACACGAAAGGGGCTCATATCCTTTTGTAGTTAAATTGAGAATGACCTTTACAATAAATATTGAAATAATAAGGAAGTCCACTGTTTATAACTCTTTCTTGACCGTCTTGTGAGTCGTGGCGTGTTCTTCTTTTTTCCTGTTCGCTAGTAACATAATATCGTTTCTAGGCGATTGATTGGATAACTTTGCTAATTATCAAAACACATAAAATATTAATGATTATGATCGCGATCGTTTTAAGAGCGAGGATTTATTTATTTAGTCGCTACTTTTATGTATCAGTGGGTTTTTCCGTTGGCCATATCGCTAGAGTCTGAGAACATGCATTCCAATTGAACACACAGTCGATCTGAAACGGTAAGTATGTGAAGGTAAAACGAGTATTGTAAACAACGTTAGGAATAACATAGCATGCCAATTGCCAAGAATACAACGATAAGTGTAGGAAACGCCATTAGGAGCGTATAAGTATTTCTTTAGTATAAAAACATGATAAACAACAATTATTTCGTAATACATACTATATTTATGTTAAAGACATACAAGCATTTATAATTTTATTTTTATTTATTAAATTATTTGCTGTAGGGAAAGTTACCTATCTAAAGTTTAATTAAATGAACAAAATACAATAAAAAATGTACAATATCAACCCTATGAGGTGTATTTTTGCTTATAATAATTAATAATAGAATATAACATGTCGGCTACTATTTATGCGTGATAATGAGGTCATGTCACAAAGGTACTTATTGATAGATATGGCCATACTTTGAGGTCGGCCGCGAAACTACTCTGAAGAACAAAAGCGAATAGCCTCAAATAATTTGATTGTTTGTTATTTACAAAATATGAACGACATAATATATTATATCGACGGACAAACATATAATATTTGCTTATAATAATATGTATAATTATCAATCTGAAGCTTAATAAAAAAATAACTTGACATTATTCTTTTTTATAAATTTTATTTGTATATTTAATGACGGTCGGTACTGCGTAAAATTGTAAATAAATAGAAGCACAGGTGCGACGGCATTTTATCATCGACTGACAGTCCAATTATAAGTTGTAAGTCTTTTGTAACTGTGTCATTGTGAAATAAACAATATAAAGATACAAGCACACCATTTAATTACACCACAATCGGCAGCGATAAAGGCGGAAATGAATCTACGAATACCACGCGAGTTCTACATTGATTAGTTAAGTGGTCTCGAGCGGGTTTACCCATTTCGGCGTCGGCTCATTAATGAGGCCGAAATGTCGAATTAATAGTTAACCAGTCCTCGAATGTTTCGGCGAGCTGTTGACTCATTGCACTTTCACTCGGAATAGTCGCGTCTGCAGATATAATTGGCGCCGTTCCTGATGCATTTAGAATTACAATTTACAACGCAGAGTGCAATATTCGTGTCGTCACGTGTCCGAGCGTCCGCGGTTACGTCGGCTCCGCCGGAAGTCCGGTGATGTTTACATTACCGATCCCAGCTTTGCTCGTGTAGATTAACGTATTCGTGGAGCTTAGATAACGACTGACCACCTACACACTGCTATTTACAGAAACGTCGTCCTTTGATATCGATTCTCCCACGAACGGGGTAATTCTCAACTGTTTGACGCCAAATATAGAACAAATTACACTGAGGAATCGCTCTTCGCAATGTTGTAAAGCGACTTCGTAATTTGTTTAGCTAGTCAAGCTATAAACGGAATAAGAAAACAGACTTACCGACAGATTGACATCATAAATGGTATGCGATTGCGACTCATTTGATGACTACTACTGATGAGTAAATATTTTTTTATCTCTACGGTGACGCCATACATTAAGTACCTTCTTTGCTACTATTCTGCTGGCAAGCATACACACTAGTAACTAATCACACCCTCTTAACTTTAATTTTATCGCGTCTTCTTTAATAACGTTGGCATTTCGCACATGCCGCGAACCGCGCTCGCCAAGAAGTTTCGCGACACCTAACCGTCTTATGTCTGTTTTGTTTCTTATAAAAAAGCTTATCAGGTAATTGCTAAGAAATAGCGATACGCATTGTAACCCATGGCCACGCTACGTCGCTCTACGTTGATTTATGCATCCGGTTTGTGAATGGAGATATCAATGGTCGGTCGGCGCTCACATGGCGCGCCCGCCGATGTTATTGTGCTGTTCATTCACACCACACACCACACAACGCACAACGCACACCACTCGTTACGACAAATGCAAATTAAAACATTCCTGCACACATCGAAATAACGCGTATGCAAATACGCCATTATAAATCAGTTTTAACGCATATGTTATCTTCTATATGTACCTACACCCTTACTGATATAATAAATGCGAATTTTGTGTGGATGTATGGATGTTTAATACGCGTTCACGGCAAAACTATTGAATTATTGGAATAAGTTAGTTTAACAAGAAAGTAGGAAATACCCTGGTTTATTTAACAAAAGGATTATTTTTCTTTGAATGAAAAAAAACGCAAATACAACCACAACAGTAAATTTTGATAACTAATAAATGTATTTACATAGAAATATTCAATAAAGTTCCAAACTGTAAACAGGCTGTGGACAAACACCTTTTGAAGTTTAGTACATAATATCGTTTAAGTATAGATTACAGCACCATATAAATATTTAGCAGTAAATACTAATGTAAATTACTTATGGAATTAGCTGGTGAAACAGCAACGTGTATTTAACGAAACATGAGGCAACTTCACGCAGACGAGGAACGCACCGCGTACATTATCACGTTTGCATAACTTGTTTTGCTTCATATCCACCTATTTATTTGTTAACGAATCTTAATTACCAACCTAACCTATTCAGCTGTTTGTTTCAGTGTACAGATTGTTCCAAGGAATTTGGTTGATAATGGTTTTCTTTCGAGGCTTACTTTTAAGTAAGTTTGAGGTTTGACAGCAGACTTTGGCTTACGATTTCATTTAAAAATAACAGTTATTATTTAAATATTATGAAACGAACGATTTAAAATGCAAGATTCATTTATTTCGTCGTATTCAGTCTGTTTTATTTACATAACTAAAACAGGTAGAGTTGTTTACTATTATAAAAAGTAATAACTGCACCGTGTTATTTTTATAAAAGTACATCGACTTGACTTACATAATATTAAAAACATGCAAATAAATGAGTGCGATAACAAGTTTTTAAGTACACGTGTAAATTACGTGTGAATGTAATGTTATTAGCTTGTAATTCCTTGCGCTTAACGGGTGAAAAAAAACAAAACGGGCCCGGCGTATATAGTTTGCATACTAATAAACGATGGTAACGAACAAATAAACTCATTACACTTTGCGATAACCACTTCAACGGAAAACAATTAAATGAAGATACCTTACCACTAAGTTTATCGAAAAACTACACACTGATAAGTACGTAATTTTAACTATCATAAGTGTTGATTTATGGTGAAAGTTACCATAAAAATAATATCGTAATAATGTAAATTGTAAACTAAAGTGTAGTAATAAAACTTATAATAGACATGTAGCAAAAAAAACATTATTCTAAAACGATCACTATGGCGAGAAAATGTTAAGGTATTTACAATATTTAAAAAAAAAGTTATATATTTTTTTTGTATGTATATAACATAACCATCAGAGAATATAAATAACAATCTATACTAATATATAAAGCTGAAGAGTTTGTTTGTTTGTTTGTTTGTTTGTTTGTTTGTTTGAACGCGCTAATCTCAGGATCTACTGATTCGAATTGAAAAATTCTTTTTTTATTGAATTGACCATTTATCGGGGAAGGCTTTAGGCTATATAACATCACGCTGCGACTAATAGGAGCGAAGATATAATGGAAAATATGGAAAAAACGGGGAAAATTATTCATCGTCGAGGGCTTCCCTTGCGTGCGCTGCGAAAACGGTTCAAGATACAAAAATAATATGTATGAAAGAATTATTCCTCTTTAAATGATCTAATAAAAAGTCCGCGACAGTATATGTCTATCTTCTAAGATTGACTCACTATACCATAATAATAGAAATAGATCCGACGGGGACGAAGTTCCGAGCAACAGCTAGTTGTATATAAAAAGATCCGAAGAAAAAGACTTAATTAATGTTGAGCGCGCGAAACCACCTCAAGCTATCCGAAATATAATTAAATTTTCTTCCTCGTCTTCCAAGGACATTTCCGTAACTTGATGTTACGCATAATAATAGATAACTTTATAACGACAGTATTATCTATATTACTGTAATAATTTAGAATGTATTCCTATGAGCAATTAACTGCTACTATGTTTTAAATTGTAACTAGTCGAAATAAATGGCTAAATTTTAAAAATCAATAAACAAAAAGCCTTTAAAAAATTTCGGTACATACTCAAAAATCGATCGAAAATAATGAAAAACTGGTCTTGTTGTACTTTACGTTACGTGTTGTTATTTTAATATTTAATTTAATTAAATAAAATATCGAAATCTGATTTTGCATTTCCCAGATCTCAATGTAAAATTTAATGTCTCTTGTATTATTAAAAATAAAATATGATACATAATACTTGTTTCACGCGTAAAATATCACAAGCCAACGGATGATCATGGCTTTTATTTTATTCTTTAAAGCGCCAAAACTCATGTGAATCAAAAGGGTACCGAAACAGAGTCGATTGGAAACGAATTTCAGACAAAGCAAGCGTTTCTGTTTGTCGGTCCATTTATGGAACACGGCACAAAGTATTCGAGCCAATATCAGTGTGTGTGACTCCGATAACGATCTCTACGCAGAAGCACTTACAAATACAAGTACGTGAACAGAGCTTATTTGCCATTACGTTTTTTACAAAGCCATACCATTCAAATTAAGCTAAGGTAACATTTAAATTGAATGGCAATTCGTATGTCAAGTGGCCGCTTCAAAGAAAGCAAAATTTAGGCCACGTTCTTGGAAGAGTCGATGTTAGTTTCTATAAGTTTCTATGGGACTTATAACGGGTGAATTTTAATGTAAAACATCATGGGAGTTGAATTAATAGTCATAGGTATGACAACATAAAACGGAACATCGTAGCATCAGCATACTCAATATAACTTAAACACAAGAGCGAGCATACTAAAAGCATTTCGGCACCCAGTTGTATAAGTAGGGTGAAACCAACCATGACTTTAAGGGAGTCTAAAATTCTCTAATTTTAAATAACTGATTGTTACAAGATTAAAGTTAACCTAGAAAAAAACCTTAAAAGAAATACGCAACTGAAAAAGAAAGTTTCTTTGTACGACTGGAATACGAACAGACGAAAGGCGATGACGACCGAAGACAAATGATAGGGAAAGACGGTATTGTTGACAGGAATGAACACGGAATTAAGCTAATAAATTCTACAAAGACAGGCATCCCTCCATCTGAAATACTAACTTTCAACATTATTCACGACGACATTACAAATGAAAATCGCGAGGTTAGGTACTAAAAATAAAAAAGACAATAATTATAAGAAGTGACAAGAATCCAAAGTCTCCTTCGACCACAAGAGTCACTACATTAAACAGGGCCATAAAAATATAAAAGCAATAAGATCAGAGAAACCCCGGTCCTAGTTTCTAGTTTTTTTTCGTTCCATTATATTATATTTTAATTAATACTGTAAAAACCGCTAAAAACAGCGGCGCAACATATAACACGTGATTATACGTGCTGACGGTCACGATCCTCAGCAGTAAAGAAAGTGGGAAAGAGTTATGACTGATCCATATGTATGCCAGTATAGAATAGGCTTTTCGTTGGGATATTTATTCGGGGTATGTAATAAAAGTGGTGCGACGGGACCGCACGTGACCTGCCTGAGAACCTCCAACATTTCCCAGACACAATTTATTTACGCACAACGTGCCGAAGGAGGCGTTATTACGACATTATACAATATAATAAGAGTGTTCGCTCAACATCCATATGTATACGATTGTAATGAACTAATGCTTCATGCTGTGTGTGAATCGTTTCAACTAAATATTATATATTTTCATTGCTACAAACGGTTATTCAAATATAATTGTCATTATGATAAGTGGCTTGCTCCTACTATACATATATAGGAAATATAGTTGTTATTTATACAAAATCACTTGAGTATAAGATATAAATAATTCATTGAATTGTGTGAGTAAGCTAATTATATCTTGTTTACTGATATACAACGATCGTAACAAAATCCGTGTAATTACCCACTGTAGACATGTAGTGCTAAAATAAAATTAACGATCACTGAGATAAATTCTAAAATTAGATCTTCCCCGCCCACTCGAGTGTGAATGACGTTTCAAAATAAAAGAGTCCTAGACGCACCGCTTTTATAAAAATAAATAAAAGATATTAAAAGCTTGGTCTATTGCATAATATTTATATCGTCATATTTTTGGAGAAGCAAGCAAGCAGTGAGCAATCAAAACTACGTAAGGTTGTATTTGTACAGTCAATCTACCGAACTCTCTACTCAATTGGTATTGAATTAATATACATAATTAACAGATAGGGTAAGATGTGTTTTACATAAGTTCAGAAACAAAAAAATAGGCATGAGAGAAGTTATTTGCACGCTGTGGCCTCGCAGGCGTAACTCCGAGCGAGTTGTTTACGCCGCAGTTCGGACCGCTCAGTGACTCACCAACGGCCACTTGTTTGTCCGCCGACGACATACCAATGATTCTTCATTAAATTAATTCAACAAGCCATACCGAGAAACTAGCAGAAAAAATTGTATTGAAAATAAAAGCCACGACGCCGGTTCGTCGACCCGGAAGCGCATAAAGTGAGATTATCTCACTTCTCACATTCCATCGTTACAACGCGATATTTTTCTGTAAGCCGATAGCCGCAAATTATTCGTTTCATGATCGGAATTGTTAACGTACTGCATTTTAATAAGACTATTGCGAAAGCTTGATTCATGGAAAGATTGAAGCAAAGAATGTTATCTAAATATGTGTCTGGTGTGGGCAGGGCAGGAGATAGTAGGTAGCGGTTGGCGCATTCATGTGTGCGACATTGAGCACAATTACGGATGTGATCGGGCACAGGCGCTGCAGTGTTCCATTGCAGCGGTATTTGCGGTTATCGCGGAGGCCGCCGCCACTAGGTCGTTCTCCGGGCTCCGCGGAATGCGTTCGGATTTCGGAATGCAGTCCGTTGCATATTGCAAGCGACCTCTCACTGCGCCGCGACTGTCCCCACTCCGACACTCCATGCACACTATTAAATTTATTAACCGTATGTTTTCTATTTAAAACAAATAGATACTAACTATTATACCAAATTTAATATCATTTTTATGGTCTTCGTAAATACGTGTGTAGCAGCTTTAAAGGTAACAAACACCAGAATTACCAATATTAATATTATTCCATACAGTATTTAGAATCTGTTTGGTCATATGTATATCTACAAAAGGAATACTTATCGCAGCGCATTTCTCACGTGTGCCAGTATGCTTAAGACGCAGCCTCCTCGAGCCAGGTAAAACTAAATTTATCTGCCTTGAAAATTGTAATGGCTATTGATCGTAAATACAATATAAAAGTTTAACAAACAAACTATGACAGGAAATCGCTAAATCAGAATGGGGCCATGGACAACACTCGCCCCTGACCGTTTGACGCAAAACTAGCCCGATTATATCTTAACACCTTGGAATGTTAACATATATTTCAATTTATTAATAGCTCATAGCAATATTAACATTACTATATAAAAGGAACGCTTCGATTTATTAATTTGTTTTTATCTTTTCTGTAGGTATATTTATTTTTATATCGAATCGTTAGTTATAGCTTTCAAGTCTTATTTAGTGGAATAAAAAGCAGCCATATTATTTAACAACACTTTGCTCAACAATAAACGATGAACTTTTAAAATAAAAACTATATATGTAATAATTGTTTTGTAAGGTGGTTAAAAATGAATTAATGAAGTAATTATTTAAAATATAATCTAAGCAACAAAAATTTTGGGGATAATAACTTCTGTGTAGTAAGTCTTACGATTGAGTTGGCACACCTGATCAATAATAATGAACCAGGATTTTACTACTAATTCATATGTAATAACAGGTGGTTATCATAATTATCGGTAATGTAACCAGTTAAATGAATATAACATCATTGCCTCATTTATTATTCAACAAACCATATCGATATGAACACATACACTAGATTCAATAAAAAATCACATCTAAGCAAAGTCGAGACTAATTAATTATACATATACTCTTAATTAGAACAATGGTACTTGCAACAGGAAAAAATCATTTGTTTGTGTAAAAATATATAAAACGCAATTAATTAAAGCATATGTGCAAATAGGATTTCCTGAAATGGCAGCGAGTCGGCGCGGATGACGCGAATTTTACGGTATATTTGCAGACTACGTGACGTATGTAGCGATATTTTCATTTGACGCAACAGCAAACCATGAAGTAGGAGGCCAGCTCAATAAAAAACCAATAAATTTAGCATCAAAAGAAATAGTCAATTTTAAACATGAAAATGACATAAAAATATTTACGTACGCTATGTTTGATATTTAGATCTTGTTATTATGCTACTTTTGATTTATGCAATTTTTTATATTTAAATTGGGCTATTCCCACCCACATTCAAAATTTAAGATATCTGCTTGATTATTTAAAACATATTCTATTACGATATACATAAATTATACAGTACTTATGCATCTGAGATCTTTTAAAAACAACTAGCAATTATTGGTAAAAAAGAGTCGCCACAAGTAAAAGCTATTGGTGTTGAGCAATGAAATTTTAAGTGTATTGTGTAGTGTATAGACTAGTAATATTTAGTAAAGTGTAGAGTAGTGTAGAGACCAGTGTAGTAGTAATAGTATACCTATACAGTATACAGTATACAGTATACACGTAGCGAATGCGGCATGCGCGAGTGGCGCTGCGGCGCGACGAGTGACCGCCCGCCAGGGCCTCTCTTTGCAAAACAACACTTGTTGCGGAAATAGCGACGTAAACATTTTGTTCGTCTATCATCACGTCGCATTGACATATAGCTACAACATACCGCCGTAATTGAAATATCCGCACCCGCTATCCTACACCCACAGCCACCTACAAGCCTAAGAACACATTTATTTTCCAATTTGCGTAAACACGCACGCACCAGTGTTTTCTAATTAAAGCCATCCGCGCTATGTCAATATACGTACCACCATACCCGTCACATATTGCACAATCATTTTTTTTAGGAATACATATACCTTTTAAAGGCCCCTTTAATTTGTCTTGTCTCATTTCAATATACAAATACCCAATTTTTGTGCTTGTGACCTGTAATCTGTCTTATACAATTTCATTATTTCTCTTTTATAAATACTGAAATAATAGTTTTGAATTTATAACACATGTTTAATGGCTATGATGTTGCCGGGTGTTTCATATTAATTAATTAAAAAGTCGGTTTAATGAATCGCCTTAAAAAACGTAGGTCGATAAACGCAGGCGAAACAATTATTCGATTTATGCGATGACACGTCAGGTGCTAATCGATACCTTTTTTATATAAAACTTCACGAATACTTCACGAATTACGTGAAACGAATTTAACATCGCGTGGCAACGCCTTTTGTTTAAGAAATATGTTTCTTCAATTAAAAACAGATATTCGACAACGTTCACAATGTAAGACAAAACAACACAAGACTTTTGCACTGCACTAGTGAAGGTCTATTATTTAATAATTTTGGTCACATTCTATGATATGCAACATTTTTGTAAATAATAAGTTAAATACTACACTAGTACAAACTCATTGTTTCTTTTTTGCTGGAAAAACGAAGAAATTATTAGAAAGAATGTTATTACTTTAATCGAGTCAATGGTCAAAATCGCTTCTAGAGTTATACGATACCAAGTAATGTATTTTCATCACTGTATCAACAATAAATTAACCGTATCTACTAAAGCTAGAAATTAAAATTCACGCCTGCATACGCCAACTTTGAGGCTGTGGTGTTTGTCTCCTTATCTCTTGTCATGAAACTCGGCAATTACAAAGTCTATTAAAAAGTTATGGATGTTACTACCAACAATAGACGGTAAACTTGGGATGAAAGTCTAAGCTTTTTATTACCAGTTCAAGCCCTTTATTCCTTCGAATATACTTGAAACCTCATGGGGATTTTATATTAATTATACAATATACATAATATAATAACAATTGGTGAATTGATTGGTTGGTTGTTAAATGTAGCTTTTCTTTTATATTGAGGAAAACTTATAGAAGCCTCGGAGAAAATATACGGATATCGGTACGCAACGGGAACCTTCACACACTGATGTTGCAAACTTGTTTTTTTAAGGATATAAGATTTTATAGTTAGAATAAATATAAAACAAACAGAAAACACCTCAAGATATATAAAATTCATTATAGAAGCCCTTAATAAAATATATTCGCAACATATTTTCTATTTATATTTGTTGTGTTTTATCATTAAAAAATATATAATATTGCGTTTCATAATTATTCTTATTCTTGATAATTAAATTTTTTTGCGGGCGGAGAGAAACGAAAACAAACACACATTTAGCCTAATCGAATGAGATGTTACGTAGCGCATGCGAATCATGATAAAATTAGCCGATACACTGACATTGAACGAAAAACAAAGTAGAGCGAAATTCGTGCGTGCGAACTGCTAGCGCTCAGGTGGTGTTTGGTGCGAGGCGATTTTAGCTGTGGCGTTGTAGGTTGTTAATTACTGGGTTGTAAGTACTTGGCGGGCCAGTCGCAGGTCGGCAAGGGGCTCATTCACCCGTACCTACCTCGCGCGGATATTGGTATTGAGGCTCGCCTTGGGGGCTCGTCGTAAATACGCAATACGCATGGTTCCTACTCCTAATTGAAACGTGTAGATGGCCGTTGCGGCCGTCGACCCAGAATCTTCGCGAATTATCGGTTGTTATCCATTATCGCGTCATACACGAATCTAATTGACATATTTTCTATTTCGATTCCTACCGTTTCTTGCTTAACTTCGATTTACAAATAACAATAGGTAACATTAACTGTTTTAAGCTACCAAATTTGTAGGTTCGGCTACATTTTATATAAGTATTTTCAAGCTTAAGCCTCTGACATAACTGGCGCAATCTAGATAATTCCAGTCGTTAATAAAGCTTAATTTGTATGAACGAGAAGTAATAGTAAATTGTGTTATGTTTACACTAGTCAGAAAGCGTAGGTCAATCAAGTACAATCTCTTGACCCGAATCTCGTTATTGTTTTGAATATAGGTTGAGACGAAATTAACTTCGAGCCGTGCGACAGTCTATTTTCTTTCAGCGTTTGTCATGTCGAGCCCTTCCATTCGCTACAGTAGAAAATTAATCTGTCTTGCGGTCCATGTCTAGCCTCTATCCAACGCCAGTGCATTTATGTAACTTTTAATAATAATTTATATTATAAGGTCACCGGGTTAGTTTAATTTATATTGATATACAGAAGTATTATACAAAAATAAATTCAAAGTAGTGAAGTTTGTTACTTTTTCATGCAAGGGCTTAAATATTTCACCTTGCAACAATACAAAACTATTATTTAATATGTAGATGCACGTCTATTATGTCTATTATTATTGTATAAATAACTTGGGACATCCATATAAAAATTCGTCTACATAAAGTAGCAAATAAGGCAGCGAATATATTGACATTATCAAAGAAATGAAACCGATATTTTTAGTCAATTTAGAACAACATATCACTTAGTCGAACCTTGAAACTGCATTTAAGATGACATTGGAATTACAACGAGAGTCAAATGAATAACAAACACGTTCACAGATTCACAGATCAGTAGGTATTAGGTATATTGTAAAACAATTTCAAGTTTGATGTTTGTATCTCAAAATTTTCTATGCTCAAATTTTGGAATGTACATAAAGGGATGTACTATCATATGTGAATAGAGTTACAACTCTATTTCTGGTTTACATACATGTAAACCAGAAATTGTAAAGCCTTCGATCGTTAGAGGACATTTCATTATATATGCATTTAAAAACAAGCTCTTAAATATATTAATTTTTGGCATACATTTTTGCATAGGATCAATGCTAAACTAATAATTAATGTAATGTTACATACGTAGTAAATTGTTTGTAATTTATATGTAGTTTATAATTTTAAAAAATCTGATTACTGATTTCTAGCTTTCTTTGAATTTTATTAACTAATTATACTACTTTAATAACATTAAAGTATATTACACTAACACGTTATAAAATAAAATCTTTAGATACGCTATAAAACAAATAAAATGACTAAATTGGGTAATTTGGAAATGTGATTTAATATCTATCTTGGAAAACCCGAAGTTATTATTGCATATGAACTTTCGACTACAGTATATTACCACAAAGATATTTCAACAAATGCTATTATGTATGTCTATGTTTAATTAATTTGTGAAGAGTGATATATATTTATGTTTAAGCTCAATAACAATAGTTTTCTATAACTAAAATGTAGTATATATACTATGCAGTTCATTAATTATGTATTTGACAACCTTTTTTACAATTTAATTGCGACAAAACTAGTTAAGCTGTTAACTTTGTCGTTCTGTTAATTTTCACTTAAACAAAATTAATTTAACTACATACGATTACCTTACAATTATAATTACTCCAGACCAACTTAACTCATATAGTATAAAATATTATTTTAACCCTAGCGATCCTGGCTTTTTTCAATGTCATGAAAAATATTGTTACAATTATTTTTAAAGTGTATTTGATATTAAAAAAATATTATTGGATTTGTGAAAGAAAAAAATAATATTTCTACCTAAAAATCAAAATCCGAATATTTCACTAATCAGGATCACTAATAAAACGCATGTTAACCGAGACAGATGGTTACTCATTTATACGTGTTGTAATACGTCTTTCAGTGAAAAGCAAGTAAGTACCTTCGCGTCTCGTAGGTGAGCTAGACCGATTCCGCACCGCTGGTCGGCGGCGCGTCCGCGCGGCGCCTCGATTCATTCTAACTTTAATTATGTATGCATTCCGTACTTACTTCCTGTTTGTTTTATTTATTGTAACAGCAAATATCGCTATACGAAACGCTTTGTAAAAACATACTTGGATCGTACAGTAGTTGATTCGTTGAGTCTAGACGTATTACATCGTTATCTTGTTATAAATATTAATAATTAACCTAAAAACTCTTCGATATTAAATAGATAATTCGTATTTAAATTATTTAAGTAGTACCCAATACATAATACGTATCCCGCTTAAACTACATGTTTAAGCTTTTCATTTTATTATTATAATTTACTATCTCATTGAAATTGAACAAGCAATAAAGCCGATAATAAGTTTTGGATGATATGAAATAATTGTGTAATAAATCAGTTGCAGTATGTAATAAACAGACATATTATGTAGACGTATAATACCTAACTAAAACAACAGACCATAATAGACTACAAGCGTGTTTTCCTGCCAATGCGTGCTTGTAGCCAGCTCAGTGTACGCGAGTCGAAGTTGATCCATTCATTTAATAATTACTAATAAATAAATAATCTCACCTAGAAACTTCGTAACAAATTCCCTCACGTTGGCGATTGAAAATTAATTATAACATATTATAATTGCATACAACATTCTGTGTCTATCGTGTTCCGTTCGTTGTTTAACAAAGTGGTCATTATCTAGATAGCAAAATTAATTAAGAACATAATGTGTGCATAGCATGATGCGTGTGTGGGGTGTACCGTGTACAGATGTGTCGTGTGTGTGTGTGTGTGTCAGCGTGTCAGTATTGCACATGTGCGGCGTTGTGTGTGTAATGTGTACGAGTAGTGTCGGTTTATCGGCATGGCGGCCGGGACCGCATCGCCGAGTGCGGTAGGTCGTGGTCGTCTCTCGCTCTATCTTTAACCTCGCGATTTTTTCCGATAGCAACTTTCAAATATTGTTCAACGGCAATGATTTGCGCACGCGGCTAATGTCAGTTGGAGGTTAAAAAATAATATTTATATTTGTATCCAAAGCAACGCGCCAGTGAATTAGCAATGTTTTTTTTATATTATATAGACTATAGAGTATGTCCTGTTTTTTTGCTGATATTATACCAATTAAGTATAATATCAGCAAAAAAAATATCCGTAGAATTTAAAGATCGACATGGAAATAGTATGGAAATGACAAGTAAAACGAGAGATGCAAATGTTAACATGTTGCACTTAACATAAACGACGGCGATACTTGATGAATTGCAATTAATTTTGCTATCTTTAAACGATACAATAGATAAAATGTGTATTACATATGATAAATAGTTAATGGCTGTAAAGGTTAAGAACATAATATGGCACGCGTCTAATAGATCAATAATATTAAGTTATCTAGAGCAATTAGACACATTAAGTATGTAGTTTGTCTTAAGCTTATTAGTTAATATTGATTTATATTTATCAACATCACATATCTGGTAATAAAATCTATACTAATATATAAAGCTGAAGAGTTTGTTTGTTTGTTTGTTTGTTTGTTTGTTTGTTTGTTTGTTTGTTTGTTTGTTTGAACGCGCTAATCTCAGGAACTACTGGTTCGAATTGAAAAATTCTTTTTTTATTGAATAGACAATTTATCGAGGAAGGCTTTAGGCTACATAACATCTCGCTGCGACTAATAGGAGCGAAGATATAATGGAAAATGTGGAAA
This sequence comes from Eurema hecabe, assembly GCA_026213755.1. Lineage (NCBI taxonomy): Eukaryota > Metazoa > Arthropoda > Insecta > Lepidoptera > Pieridae > Terias > Terias hecabe. The sequence goes on from JADANM010006098.1 coordinate 4,102,572, forward strand.
AAACGGGAGAAATTATTCATACTTGACGGCTTCCGGTGCGTGCGCTGCGAAAACGGTTCACGATACAAAAAAAATATGTATGAAAGAATTATTCCTCTTTTAAAGATCTAAAAAAAAGTCCGCGACAGCATATGTCTATCTTTTAAGGTTAAGTCACTAGAATCGTTTTTATGCTAATCAAATTTGTTCGAAATTAACGCAATCGTCGGGAACCTTCGGTAGCAGCGGCGCACGAGCGCTTCCTCGGCTATCTCCGCTGCGATCACTTCTCGCTTGCTTCGACGGCAGACGCACGT
>JADANM010006098.1:4104393-4143325 GCA_026213755.1 Eurema hecabe
TTGATTAGATTTGATTATACCAATAAGATCACGCGTTTGTTATTCGCTTGTCTGTCAATATTGATTTGAGTGCAATTTATATACTCTACAAAGTAAGTAACGAACTTAGTTCTAAACCTAATAAACTGTCTGACGCATTCTCCTAAATGATAACATTCAATAACTGTTCAATGTTGACTTATTTAGGGGGCTCGTGTAACGAAATGTTTCCGTGTTTTGTTTAGACTTTAGAGCGAGCCCGCTGAGCCAACGGCCTTGTTTAGTTTTCACGAGCATTTATAAAACAAACGCTGTCATCTCTCGAAATAAGTGCGCGATTTATAAATATTTTGATTTGCCCACACGCCACTTAATTTCTCACCGAGGCCGTTGATTGCCTTATAATATATAATCAATGATGTTTGGTATAAATTTTATTTCAAGACATGAGTAAAACGGAAATAACGCGATACGTAGGTTACTAATGGCTGAATTGTATGCACAAAAATACAAACATTAAAAACACAAAACGACAGAACACTTAAAAGTCATTTAGGGAGCAAAACATTCTCGCGGGAAAAACCATTGTGTGAAAATAGTTGTGAAATAGTTAACTGGCGATGTTTACAGGCAGGTTCAAAGTCCGATAATATTGTTATAATTTTATGAATGGCGTGAAAGTGGGTCGACGTCTGTCCGTTGTTTGTCTTTCAAAAGATGTGATGGTGGTTCTTTTACAGTTTGTCATTTAGTGATTTTATTGTTCCGTTTATATTTCACGTGTGAAAATATAAAAGTAACATGATGAGCACTAATTATGTCTGAATAAATTACATAACATAAGAATAACGTACTTAATAAACGAGTTGATCTTGTTTTTGCCATGCACATAATGTTCAAGCGCTATTCTTGGACTGACTTTAACAATAAAAAAGTAATAAACTCAAAGCGCAAAACATCTTAAAAACATAATAAAAATATAAATTAATATTAATTAGTAATAAGCGTGCTCATTCCTAAGTATTTCGTATAATGCATTTCTATAGAACGGCGCGGCGATGGAATAACAGAGCATTACATTTTGCATGATAGAGTTCGATATCGACGCACATAATATTACACGGTCGAATGAATTTCGGCTCCGTTCGTAAGATAATGCCAGGCGCCTCCTAAACGAGGCCTCAGCTCGGCGCGCGGAACCACAAACAAACAACACGTTGAACATTCGACTCGACTTATTATCTTGGATTTAAAAAAAACACGATACCGAGAACCCTGCAAGATATGCATTGACGAATCGGGCGAAAATAACGCGAACGCGCGCTATTCGTTCACGAAGCGGAAAAACAAGTTACTACTTTTCAACAGTAATTAGTCTATGCGTTTAACAAAACTTTCAACAACTAATGTACTTACTGACGATTGCGGAGACGCAATTAACACTTGCTAAAAATGAAACATCTAAACCGTTCTCACTTTTGTCCGATATTGGAAAGTCTCGATCGGCCTAAAACGACCGTGACCTGTCAATGGACATGATAATTATCATTCATCGTAGAAAAATCGTAATTCGTAAAGCGGCACATGACTCGGCGTTGGAGTTCAATAACACGCTAAGCAAGACGGGGAAAAAATAAATAAAATGAAATCTCGACCCACAAGTGGCCCCACGGTGGGTGGGAGCAACGTCCGCGGAAGTTTTTGCAAATATCCGGCGTGCTAACGGCCACTTGCTTACATTACACAAACACAAACACTCATCGCCGCTACGTAACTGCCCTTGATAGCTCCGCTGATAATATTGATACTGTTTTTTATGAATTATTTATAATTCAATGTACGATTATGTCATAAATATACATAAGCGTTTACGCTATTTTAAAAATCATATATTTATGTATTAAATTCAATTAAAATGCAATAGTTAGAGTACACGTTTGTATGCTTGTTATAATGGACTTTAAACTTATAATAGTTTTGAATTAGCAATGAAGCTCATTCAATAATAGGAATTACATTGGCCTTACTCTAATGAACTGTTTTCAAATATTTTAGCAGTATCGGTTAAGAATATAATACATGTATTGCATATATAAACATATATACAATAGTCGTTACGCATTTCAATTATTCATTTGCGAACATCACGACTTCACGACTAACGAACATTATTCAAGTGACGAAACGACAACGTATAATACTTATAAAAAGTAACTTTAAATGTACCTACTAATTAAATATAGAGAGAGAAATATAATTGCTTATTACTTAAAAATGAATTCTTTGTTATTCAACGCATTTCACTGGATTTACACATATGTCATTGATGATAGAGATATGCTATCTGGAAAACATGACGTTTTCTAAAAAATAAATACATTCTGTTATCGCATATAATTTAAAGACCACAAAATGAATTGTTTATATTGTGATATCTTAAATAATTACTATACAAGGAAAACGTTACGAAAATAGATCTTTCCGTATAAAAACTTTATATTCCGTATAATGATTTTGTTTTGATCTAAATAATAACCAATGACATCGTCCGAAGGATTTGATATCAGATAATACTGAGTCGGTCTCGCACACGAAGGTTCCGTATCATTGACTCCGTAAACAACATTACCCTGAAATCTCATTCACTAACATTTCCAGCTCTACGTAGTACTGTTTTTAACATTCGGAAATACGGAAAAAAATATCACATATTTCGTATGAAAATTCCTCGTATATATTTATTTTATGTAAATTTTATTATTTTTTAATTAAAAACGTAAGAATACAGTACTTTATTTTTATTCTTTTAAGTATTGGAAAAAAAAATACGTTTAATTTTAGTATTTTTTGTTGTAGCGACAACAGAAATTGAATAAATTAAGTCTCTAAATTGTCTGGCTTTCGCGTAATAGACAAATTAACAGTCAGCAAATTTTCCGTGATAAGAATGTGGATCCTAGTTTCATAGAGCATAGACCAACGAAACTGCACCTTTTTCGCATAAACTAGTTGTTTTTTACACAATAAAAATTTGGGCGCTACCAATAACAAACGAATGTAAACATTTTTATAGATATTCGCTTTACGCGAGGGACGGCTATGTAAGAGGCTAAATTGGAGGTCATTCATTTTAGATAGCATTTGAAACATTAAACAAATTCATTCATAAAGCTAATTCGAGGCAGCTTGTTATTTCATATTTTAATTCACGCCCGTGACTGGATTTAGTATGAATTATATTAAAATACTTTATAAATTATGACGTAGCAACAGTATCTCATTGTCAAAGCGGCCACCCCATAGAAGTTATGATTTGTGTCACACGTGTGTTATCTGTTGGGACAATCCCGAACCTTATTTGACTACGTTTTGTTAAACATTAACGATCGAAAAAAATTAATTCCTATACCCCACTGAAAGGTCAACCTAAAATATTATTGATCAAATCGTGAAACTTTTAAAAATTTCTATTTCTTTGATATTTATTTTAAGTAAGAAATTCTTAAACCGCAAAAAAAACATAGATTAGATAGCTGTTTGAATTTTAATACTTTACTTTATTTCAATAATAAGCTTTTTTGTTTTTTTTTTCTATTATAAAACCTTTAAGGGTTTCGTACATATTCATTGTAGATTTAAAGAGACATTGATAATAACTGATTTAAAATAGTTCAGAAGATGTAAATAGTTCAGAACGAATAAAGTCTACCTTTCCAAAAAAATATTTTTAGAGTCCACGATACAGCACAAATTTTAATTAAAGTCGAAATTGATAAGAAATTAAACACCATAGTATAATGCTACAAACTTTTTTTGTTTGCATTCGTTTGACAATTTTTGAATTCGTTTTCCTATTTCCTATCATCTCACGTCAGAATAAAACCACAGTTTTCCTCAAGGACTGATTTAACAAGGTATAGTACTCGTCATTTATGTTTAGCGCTGGACGAGAATAGCTGCGCATCGGTAGAATCACGCTCGTAATTGACGTATTGGTGCGAGAAAGACAACGCCCCGCGCGCCTTGTCGTCCTCTCGATACCTTATTTTTGACTTCTGCGCAGGTTTCGTTCAGCGCTTAAGATTCGTGACGCGACCTATACATATGTGTGTACTGTATAATGTATACTCACTTCCAGGAGCGACCATCTCGAAGGCGCAGGCGCAGTTGGCCAGCAGCAGCGCGCACGCCGCCGCCCGCCACGCGCCCCACCCGCCCGCGCGCCGCATCACGCCGCGCGAACGCTCACCCCTGCCCACATGTCCCGAGCTGAAAACACATACAATTTCTTTATATGCACATTACTACTCATGCTTACGCCATCATGGATGCTTTCGGTTAAATAAAATTTTCACACTAAAAAAAAATTTGTAATGTACTTCAGAATGTGTAGGAAGCTATCTCTAAATATCTACTTAACGAACGCCCAAAGTCACCTCTATAATATTAGTATAAATTAATATAATTCGGCACTATAGCGAGTTAAAATTAGATTTAGATGTTGCGTTTTTTAACAATGCACACACATTAAATTTAGGACATTGAATGGTTATAAGACTTTCATATGTGATAGTAATAAAGATTTCCCTTTTACTAAACCCTACTGGTTCGTTTTTCTAGTAATCAAATCACTAATTGAAGATACTTGAATAAATATAATGCTGCTTCTTGGGTTTGGATCTAAAAGCTATATTAGCTATCTAGGAATGCATTATGAATGTCTTATTCAAGCCTGATTTTATTTATGTGTATACGACAACAGAAAATTTTAAAATTTACACCTACGTAAAACCGCTGAAAACAGTATAGCATTTTTTAAATACATTATTTATTAATTTTAGTATTTTATGACAAATGTATGTAAATCATAATTAAAAACTTTAAAGTTTTAACCATTCATACATCAACTTATAAATACGTACTAAAACATATGCATTGCTTCTGTCATTCACAAAATGTATGTAAGACAAAATGAAATATGAGAAGTAGTCGCATTCACGACTTCGGTTGATATTTTCTCAGCTCATTAGTCATATTGTTTAAAAAAAGGCGATCGAGCATTTGAGTTACAACTTTTTAACTAACGCGCTATTCATAGTTTCAAACGGTTACTATTAATATCTATCGGGTAACGCCCGCCGAGATGCCTATCTCTGTTTGTTTGGCTTACTTCCTTGACGTCACTTCATGATGTAAGTTCCTCCGTAAGCGTTTAATTTAAAAACAAACATGTCAAAATACGTAAGCACGGTCGTTGGTACCACGAATATTACATATATAATTTGACTATTTTTGCAAATGTCGATTAGCATACAATTATGCACAAGTAAATCGAATTAATAACTGTTTTCAATTATGTGACGTCATTACGCTAGCAGTTCATGGGTATAAAGCGTATTGTATTCATTATAACAATTAATCTTGAATCTCGTTACAACAGTGGATATTTCATTGATGAATATGAATTCATTCACCGATAGCGGCAAGCCGGAGGAGACACAAAGCGATGCTGGTAATTAGCGTGGGAGCCTTCGCGATTCTCACGCCAACCAACCTAAGTGCCGGTTAGATGTCAAAAATCATAAAACAATCTTAGTGCTTGACACGCCATGTTGTTTACAAAACAATATAATTAAATGCAATGTACAAAATTGCTTAAATTTATCCCAGTTGGAAGGCACGAATAAGATAATTAATAATTTTTAATTTTGTTACTTATAAAACTAAGTTGCAATGCATTTCATTTCATATCAGATGGCAAAATCAAGATAATATATAAGTAGACATAGCGCTTTGCTTAATTTTTGGAATTCTTGAGCAGATAACACTAACACTAAAGACAAAAAAACCACTAATCTCACAACTTACAATCATGACGGCTAGGTAAAGCGCTAACGTTATCTCAATATTTTTGTTTTTAATGAAGATTACGCATGACGACATTCGATATCGTTATCGTACGAACAGTAAATGCATGTAAAATACTTTGTATAATTTAAAAGTAATTGATGTTACATTCCACGATATCTGATCTGGGGCTAAACTATGATTTGTTACAATTTGGATGGTATTTTTTTCAGCTTTTGAGTTGTGTTATAAATAGTTCGTAGATAAGAAATTGTTGCGTATGATTTAAACATTGCGGTCGTCTTGTCATTGCCTATGCTAATTTAGACATACGGGACGGGCATTGGCGCCGAGTTGCATGCAAGCATCGGCAAATATGGCATTATGATGTTACGAGCACTTATTCCCGCCGCGTCTGTCTGCCTGCAATAATGATTAATTTAATTACAATAATAACCTGTGCGCTTTTCAATAAACAAAAAACGAACCAGAAAATGTATGTATACCTTAAATAGTACGAAAAATCCATTTATACATCTACAGTCCAGCCTACGCAAATGTAAAAGTGCCCGTTCGGTGCTGAAGCTTGTATACTAATGTTTTTCTATAGACTATGAGCGAATATATGAGTACTTCAGGTCTGACTAAGTACTCCGTCATTGTGACGCGCCACCCGGCGCCTGACTGACGATTCGATATGCTCAATCACTGATTTTTGAACCTGTCTCGATAACGTCCTCCTCTATTACACATATCGCCAATAGCAGCTCAATTTTTACATGAAACTTTTTTATAAGTGATAATAGACCTTATTTGGGAGATATAGTGAAGATATCCTCGGCCCGGAGTTGTAAACAAAGTGAACGGCAAATACTCAGTTTGAAGGGAGTAACTATTTTTTCCAGACACTCGTGACAGCAATAGTGCCAAATATGCATATATAGTTACTAAATACATCTAATAACATAGTAATTTAATATTTCTCCTTATCTTTAAAGATAAATGTTTATATTCTGAAGTTACAAGCTACAAGCGACCCATTTCGCCTGTATAAACCTTCCTATTGAACTACCCTAACCATACCTATGTATGAGAGACAGACAGACAGACACTTAGACGTAAAGCAAAGCAATGGAAAGCAATTTATTAAAGTACTATGTAGTCTTGTGTTTTATAGTCGGCAAGTTACCATTTTATTCAAAAAGATATATTTGTAGTTGCAATCGTATGTTTAACTCATTTTTATAATTTCTGCAAAGGTCATTAATATCGTGGTCAATGACGCTCGCGCCGCTACATTGTATGGTAATAATTTCAGTATATCATCTAAAGTGAATATAAATCTCGTGGTCTTAAGCACAAGAGTAATTAGGGAAAACTGAAATAGATATTAAGATTCCAAAAAACGGGTATAACTAAAAAAGAAAATTAAATTAATTAAGGAAAAAATATGATTCAAATAATTAGCATCGCGGCGTTGTAAATAACATGTTGATGTTAATAATGATTTTTTGTTGTTTATTGCGCATCTACTTTGTACAAACTGCATTCGTGGTTTCCAGCACGTGGACGGCACGTTGTAGTAGCGTCGTTCGAGCCGGTGTGAAAGAGAAAAACGATTTGGATGTGAAAACTAAAAAACGTGTTTGCAGTGTCCGCCCCGCGCGGCGCGCCCGTTGCACCGCTGGCCATGCTCGTAGTAGATTTAGCGGACGCGACGCGCGACGCGCGACTTGCAGGTAGCAAGGGACAAGGGACGTGAGTTTCCCGCGCTGTGTTACATTCCGTGTTGTTTACGCGCCATAGCGTGGCGGGCAGAGGTTGACGACCGCGTGCCGCACCACGCCGCCATATTTTCGGTAATAAATAATAGAACGGCGCAAGTCGCAACGCAGCACGATCGATCGTCCTGCGGGCAGTGCGGCGGCGCGGGACCTCGTGGCCAAAACATTGCACCCCGGCCCCCACCCTCTGATGCCCGCCTCGCAACTCGCAAGGAACACGCGGTAACCTCATTGCAGCTTAACCTGCCTTTATGCTCATTAACACGTGTCACATAGACTTTCAGTGCTATTCTATTGTAAAAACTATATCCTATCGTCATTTCAAACAATGTTTGAAACAATCTAAACAAATTACATACAATGATTCAATAACAAGTTATTAAATGTCATGATGAATGTAATATAGTAATTTACTCATTGATAACAAGAGAATTTAAGCGATCTTTAACCTGTAACTACTATCACACGTCTAGAGATAGGTAAGTTATTTAGGCAACCGATAATAATTAATATATTTATTTTATTGCACTAAATAAAATGTAATACATACAATTCATTAAACTTACTTTACTCTACAAAATGTTTAAAAACAGTTTTAGTCTGCCTGCTCACATATAAAATTTACCTTATCTGAATCCTTAAATGAATTTTCATTTTGTCTTTGCTTTAAACTATCTATTCGATTTAGAAGAAACTTATAGAATAATATACCAATTCTACACATAAGAGGATAATAATGTCTTGTGATTTTTAATTCTATTATGTGACATACTCAAATTTCTATAATGATGTGTGTGACCTGTTTACGTTTTCTCGCGTGACATATTCTTTTCATTAATTAGCTTTTAATGAAGACTATTCTCTTATATCACTCGTAAATCCTTGTAATGCTTAGTGCATGATAGATCAATTCTTAAGGCTTAAACACTTATCTATTACTGATCCTAAAGGCGGAACACGGAACTTCGGTTGCGTTTCTCATCTATGTTTTCTATAAACAGTATCGATAGGCTTATATTAAGTAAGTCTGAATAGCAACACTGTAATAAAGTTTATTCGTATAAATGTGTGCGATATGAACAAGCGAGTCACATCGATTCATGGTCGCATTAACTGCGAAATGTTTTCGGTACATTGTTTTGATAAGATTTCAAGGTGTATACTGTATACGAGCTCTCCTATCGCTACGCGCAACAGCTTTACATAATTTACAACATAACTATATATAACTTTTTTACCCATTGGAAGTATTTATTGGAAGGAGTCTGTATATTCTTTCATTATAAAGTCTTTGATTATTAGCAGAATATTAAATCTGCACATACCTAATCTCCAAAAATAAATTCGATATTACGCGGGCTTTATGAAGGTTTGTGTTATGTGTGAATGCATAAATAATAATCATCGTCATCCTGTACATTTGAAACAACGGAGACAAAAAATTGTTCGATTATATGTACAAATTTCGGGAATTACCGGACATATATGTAGCCATATAGTACCTGGAGACTGGAAGTAGATATTTAGACGAACGCAAGCGAAACCGTGCGGCCTAGATAGTGTTATCATATAATTATAAATTAATGTTCCTTTACAAAGTGTAGCCCAAAAACCTGAGAACTCGACCACAATTTGGCAACAGCGAATCGAGTGTTGCGTTTTGTCAGCCATTCCTGGCCATCCCGTCATCAATATTCGTCATTCAATGCGCATAGTCACATGTTTGGCAGCGCCAATAGCCGTAATTACCCATGCTTTACTATGGCCAACGACATCGAATTATAAGTTTGTACAATAGATCTTACATTCATCTCGGCATTTGTTCATCTTTGTTTTGACGACAATATGTATTTTTGTACAACTATTTACGCACATTATTATCACATGCCCTTAAACAGTTATGCAAGCCATCCAAGGAACGGAACTATACAATTCATTCGCGCCAATTTGAGTTTTGACTTTACGTTCGTTAATAAGATTTCTTTTAGTTTTTCAAAGTTATACTTTTAAACAAAATGAATAATACAATTTATAATAACAGTAATTTGTAATGTTTACGTTGTCAATTGGACACATCTGCAAATTGAAATCAGCAAAAGATATTATGCTTTAAGACATTTTTTTATATCATTTATTTCATGAGTAATGTAAACTTTTTATACAAATTATTGAATCTTTTTATTTAATTCAGTATTAATAATTTATTATTAAGAGAAAAAAATTTACTTACATAATTATTATGCGTATCTTCACTTAACTAATTAGATATTATGATTAAAAAAATTGCTATAATGACACTAGGAATCACATTGCTTGTATTATATTATATAGGTACAACTTGCTACACCATTTGTATGTTTAAGATAAGAAATTTATATGTTTCTTGTTAGATATAACTTTAAAATAAAATTTCAAAAAGTAAACAAACAATTCTTGATGTTTCTAATCATAATGGCGTTGTCAAACTACACAAGCATAGGACCTTGAAAAGAGTAAACATTATGGGTATTATTATAACTGCTTTTAAAATATTTTGTAGCATGGCAATATAAGATAATTATTTTTCATTACGGACTACGGTTATAAATTATAGACTGGCTGATTATGTGCATAAAATATAATTTTAATTAATCCAAAATAAGTACTATTAAAAAAATATTAAATATTTTATACTTATGACTTTGATTTGTTTAGGCCTGGCCATGGATAAAATGCGTGTAACTTATCACATAATAATAAAATTCTTATCAACCGTTTATCAACCTATTTTTATGACAAAACGAGACAGCGACATAAACAATTGGAAAATATGTAATATATGTACCTAAGTGGCGCTTAATGTACCATTGTAAGTAGTATTCTTAATGTGATTCTAAATAAGTTTATTAGCGTGAAAACATGTACCGAGATATTTTAATCTAGAGTCTATAAAATATAACACAACTATACTGATTGACTGTAACAGCACGACGAATAAAATTTTGTTCAAGGTTTACTTATAAATATAATGTACATTACTTATGATTACATTATTCTTTGTTCCGATATTAATAAATATGACATGAGTGTATTTATGTATAATAAATTGGCGCCATATATTTATTTCTACGCTTCCGTATTTCTGGATAATTAAAAAAATACAGGAAATATCGATTTTAATTAATAGAAAAGAAGGACCTCATTTCATCTAATTATTTATATTTAATGGTAAAAGATAAAGATTGAAGCAGTGAGCGCCGGCCGCCGGTCTAACATATTAGATGCGGTGCGACACGGCGGTGCAGAGAAGGGCAGCATTGTGTTGTTTACACCACACCACGTGTTAGTCGATTCATGTTAGTTATCACGTGACGTGAGTTGTTCGTTATAGTAACACCTGTACTACAAATCCATGATGCAAATAAACACTTCAAGCAACATCGTCCAACGAGACTAGCCTAATCGTAATCAAATTGAAAACATACGAAACGCTACCTGAGCTCGGCGCGTGCCGTGGCTGTCTGCTCCCGACGAACCACTTTTAATAATAATATATATAATACAGTATGATCTCATACAATATTTCGCACTATGCACCTTCACAGGTAGTAAAATATGAGAATAACAAAACACTTGTAAACACAGCGCGCAATACAGAGCGGACGAACGACAGACGAGTTATCGCGAACGACGCGCGCAAATGACTGGCGGTGGCGAAGGAGGGAAGTGGCGTGCGCGGGGCCGGCCGTGCCGTCGACCCAGTCAAGGAATGCGGCTCGCCCGTTCTCGTGTGCTTATTTTTTTGGTCGGTCGGGTAGGGCGCGAGGGAACGCGAATGCTTCGTCGTAAAGATAGATCATGAGTCCCGATCCCGAAAGCGTTTTCCCTACCACGGTACCACCCATCGCTTGCTATAATGGCAACTGGCAGAACTTTTTCCATGGGATAACATGGGATGGGAATATTGCGTCATTTCATCTAATTGGTCCTTGAATCCTATCGGGATAATGGAGTAGGTTAAAATACTTTTTAGTATTTTTAATAACTACATAATTAACTCATGCTTACGGTTGAGCGTACGATTGAGCTAAAATTTAACTTTCATATCCTAATGGCTCAGATAAAAATTTTACTTAAATTTATTTTTTTACATTTAAGATTACCCAACCATTATACGTGTTCTTACAAATATTAACGTAGAAATTTATCATAAAAATATAAGGTCATCATCTTATAGGTATTACACATAGATGAATTCGCGTCAAAGTGGGACTACCCTTACTCTGAAAATCGCCGTCAAGTAAAGGAGTTTAATGCTAAATATTGCGCGGGTAGTGTTATATACTTTAGAAAGTTTTTACTGAAGTTCCGGCACTGTGGTATTGTGGAGGTCAGTGAATGTTTTTTTTGTTGATTAGAGCTTATAAGTGTTTTATTTCATTCTATTTTTGTAAAATACATATCAGTGTAGGTAATTAAGAATAATTGAAGTCATAATTCATAAATCAAATAAAACTATAATAATTTATTAGTGACTGTACTGGCTTGAATACAGTGACAACATACATAAGTAAAGTAACTGTTTCTTTTTAAATTCCTTTCTATGAAGAAACACCAACTTACGGCTCTATATAGCTATAAGGGGATCAAAGAAGCATTAGAAGTCGTTTTACACGAAAGTGATCATAGCGAAATGCGAATATGACTTGACCAAGACTGATCCAAGTGCGTTGACTGAAGAAGAGGAAGGCGCTGATATGGCAGCGTATTCCCTTCCACAAGATTTACCTGGTACTATTGAGGTATTTATGACCCTAGAAGATAGTGATAGGGAAGATACTGAATCTGACGACGGCAAGGTGCTATCTACCAACTCCAATATGGCGAAAATTTAATCCTTCATACTCTTCAATTTCTCAGAGTACTTCCGAAGTTTGTGAAAGGAAGAGGGCCATTTGTGAAGAACTCAAGCGTTTAAAGGGTTTTGTTATCATCCGGATACCAATAGCTACTTCGAGAGCCAATGTACTGGTGTCTTCATGATATTGGCGAAGAATTAGTTGGAATAGGCATATTAGAGGTATTAAAAGAAACCTTCATCTTGTAGATTATTTGCGCCAAGGTGAGCAAAGAAAATCGCGCCAGACTATCCCTATTTACCACCATCTAGTCCCACGCTAAGCAGAGCTTATGTTATGACAACTAGATAACGGATACATTACTTTTCTTTTGCAAATACATACTTACAATACATAATTTACTCTGGATAACAACAGCCCACAGGAGATATTAAATTTAACTAAATTTGTGAATCAATTTCGATAAAAAATTCTGGCACAGTTTAGATCGGCCAAAACTGCTTATCCTCCACTGGTGAGGCGTCTTGTTCAGTTTAGTATTTACTATAAAAATAAAAAAAATCAAACCTAATTTCTAATAAATCTTTTATAAGTAAGAAAATTCATCAATAATTACATTCACCCCACTTCTTTGTGGCAAATATTTAAACGTTGTTTTTAAATAAATAAATCTTTATAAATTATTCCCATGAACCTAAGACGAGTTTAAAAATTAAAGTTGTCAGCTGACTTGACCTAACCTTGGCAAGACCGAGAACGAAAACACTTGCCGAAAATAAGTGATTAATAAAATGTCAACAAAAACTAGTAACATTAAACGTGTGCGAAGTCGACTCTGTATGTAAATGTAGCCAGGTATCTGATAAGATTATTTGTTTTGCATCCTCACGCTGGAAAAAATAGAATAAATGTTAAACTTAAATTGAAATACATTTTATGATGTCTGTTTGTTTGGTATCTAACTGTTAGTATTTTAATTAATAAATAATTGCCAAAAGACGCATTTGTACGTTTTGTCCCGAAGTGAATAACATTTCCATGACACAACAAAACGATTACACATTATACTTATGTCGGTTTAATAATTATTAAACTTTTGTACAATTTTATATTTTGCTGCCAAACCTACATGTCGCACGAATATGGTTACGAACAAATAAAATAGTTATTTAAATAACTCCATTTTATCCTAAAATATAAAATCTAAAAAATAATCATTGTTAAAATGGTTTATGGTCTCAATTCGTTCAAAGTTCCAAAGCTAAAAAATGCTTTAAAAAAACTAGTCAATATAATTACAGAAAAATTCAACGAATTTATCTACCGTCTATTTTATTTATTTATTATATAAATATGTTATGAATAATCTTATCCATAATATAATGTGTTATGAAATAAGTGTATTGAATTTTTCTGATGTGAATTTGATGCCGAGTGCCGACCAATGAACGACGATGTTCTGACGAATAGAATAAATTTGGAAATAATGCTCTTAAAGAAAAGAGATTAGATTGAAATTAATAAAAAGCGGTTTGAGTTGGTAAAAGCAAGTATTTTCAATAGCTATTTGATGATAAGATAAGTAAGTATGTACAACGTTTCCGTGTTGTATGTATAAATAAATTGTACGTTTGGTCTTTTGATATTATTTTTATTGGTATTCTAATATATAACGCATTTTTGTTACATTACCTACTTTTTTATTTTTTTTATACTCTATGAGCTTGCGCTTGACCACGGGTCGCCTGGCGGAAAGCGACGTTGCGGTCTACGATGGAGCGCGCTTGCCCAGAAACCTGTTCACCCGACACTTGAACACCTCCGGATTGTATCCAACGGGAAAGACCCACCCAGGGAGCTCATTCCACTCTCTCGCTGTGCGCAGAAGAAAAGCCGAAGCGAAGCGCTTCGTTCGGGTCCTGGATATATCGACCATGTAAGTGTGACGATGCCGCTTAGACGAGCTCCTAGCTGTACAATGGAAAAATAGGCTACTATTGTTATTTATGTACCGCTTTTGATTGTAATTCTCGAACTAGTGTCGTACTTAACCATATATTAAGAAATGTACTGACTTATCCATTGATACATATTCAAGTTTTTTCTTAGGATTTTGTTATCTTTCTCTTCCTTCTGCTTTTTACAGGTTAGGAAAACCGTGTGGGTTTCTTAATTACCTTTGACACCGTTTCCTTCTCGGGTAAAGGAGGCTATAATTTGAGGCACCTAGGGAATGTTGCCTACCTGTACCTGTTGATACTCCACGCACGCTGACTAGGACAGATCGGCGTGATCGCGCTTCTGTCTTCCGCTAGGTCTCTGTTACCTGCACAGCTGCACAGCTAGTTTATTCCCGCTATAGAAAAAAATCTTAACTTAATTATGATAACTCATACTTTTGAAAACAACATTTAGAGCAGTATCTGTATCAGCAGTTTGAAAACAAACAAATGCTTTCAAAGAAGCGATCGAAAAAACGGCTAAATTGTACCTTATTATATTATAGGTACATATCTAGTTATCTACTTTTATTTCGGTGTTTGTTGTACCAACAATTATTTTCGGCAAATATATAATAATCGAATGACGTGATAAGAATTCCTTTACGTGTGCAATGTTTTTTTTCTATTTCATCATCATGTATAAAGCAGTTTATAATTTGTTAGAAAATATTTAACTTTATTAAATGTTATTAAAGTTAATAGAGTTATCGTCATCATCGTACGTGACGCAAATATTATAAAATAAAAAAAAATCGCAGATAATAAAGTAGCTTCTGACGTTTTCGGGCATTGTTTCGGTCATAATTTAAATTATTGCTGCAAAATTTAAAATTAATTTTAATTATTTAATCAGATAATAATTTATAAACAAATCTACTTAATGAATTCGTCGTTTCCTTTTCCTCGCTTTTGATTACTGACGTAAATATCTAGTCATTTATGAAGAAAAACTATATATTGAAAGTAATTCGGATGGCACAAATAATATGGTTTATTGATATATCTACTTCTTACATAAACCAATACAAGCATAACGTAATAAGTAAATACTGAAGATATTATAGACTTAAGAGATGTCACCGTCACGCTTTGTTAATTCGCTTTGTAAACGTAATTTTTACTGACGACAGCTCCTATAGAGCATGTAACAAAATTCTCGTTAACTTTTCAGGGTCTTGTTTTTGATTAATTAATTTTTAATAGCCTTACAACGCAGAATGGCTTCAAATAACATTTAACGTTTCAGGCTTTAGTGCTTTTTAACCGCTACTTAAACATATTATTGAAATAATTAACCATTAACAGGAAATGAGAAGGCATTAATTAAGATAATAATTTTAATCATTACTTTACGGTATCAAAGTTTCTTTTGGTATTTTACAGTTTGGATGAATGCTAGAAAAGCTTGTTAAAAATAAAGAAGGGTCCTGAAGATTTTGTCAATTAAAAGTTTAGGTTACATACCTACGTCATTTTTTCAGACTGTATTAGATAAATGTATTAGATAAATTGAAATGTTTCGTCTTCTTTAAGCATTGTCTATCTTCTGGATTTTAAACAGTCTCCTTCTTCGTTGGATATTCAAATGAAGGCTCTATGGATGTAGATAATAGTTTTTATTTTCTATAAATCCCACTCCTAATTATGAGCTGTAATATAAACAATATAATATTTCTACAAATTTCAAATCCAGCGAAAAGTACGTTATAAATTGGCGTTCATATTGTATGAACAAAACATATTGGGTGTATAAAAAAGTACAGTTTCGACTGTTTACATTGAAATAAAAGACTCGATCATTCAAGTGTACGCATTTTATTTCAGAAAATAAATCTTATATAAATGCATAAAAAGCGAACTGGTGCTACAGAACGCTAAAAGGTGATTAAAGTAATAACATTTTTTATTGCTTCATAGTTTTGATTTTATTACTGTGCTTGGATATGCAAATGAGGGCTACTAAAGTTATCGTTATAAACAGCATTGGAATGGAATTCAGCTTAAAGTTTTATTACTTCATATTGAGGTACAATCATAAACGCGATGCGAGTTGCGCCTCACCTATTATTATCTATACCTACTCTCACTTACCTCTGTGAATTCTTTCGTTCATGTTAGATGTAAGTCCTTCACTATATTATTAGTTTTATTTTGTTGTAAAAATAGTTTAATTTAAATATATTAACACTGAGTGAATAACAAAGTTGTCATTTGAAATAATAATAACTGAAGTCTCATAGACCCTAAATACCTCCCTATTATTGAACCGGTTTTTGCAAAGGCACAATTGACTTATTCTACATTAGTGACTTATAAATACCGCATTTACTAACCAAAACCGATATTATACTCATCATCCTCCAGTATATATATACCTAATGTTTTATAAAAATTGAAATCCTTTATTACATGTTTACATACAAACACTTGTGTGCACTTTTTTATTACGTAGGTCGTGTGTGCGTTTTTAATTAAAATGTTCTTCTGAAATTCCAAGCAATATAATGTTGTCTTCAATGGGAGCTTATCAATAATCTTTACGAGTGGACAAGAACCTGAAGTACCGTAAAAATTAAGTTTACATTACGGGTAAATAGACGGATGTAAAGCTCGTAAAAGTTTTATTTTCTTTGGTGCGTACATTCCATAATCTGAAGCGATTATTCACGAAGTACTCACATATACGTCATATAAATCAAAATGCATCGTAAAATTCCTGAGGCGGTTAAGTATGCTTACTTTAACATTAATAGCGTATTTGTCTAGGCAAGGTGTCGGAGCTTACGATAATACGTTAGCTTCAGGGATCCAAATAAAATACAAAAAACGGCCAAGAGGGATCTGCATCGTAAGATCATTTTAAATTGTGCAAGTATGTACATATTTTATTGGAAACCCATTTCACATTGTATAATGTCTTTCATTGGAAATTCACCCTTTTTACTCTCTATAATTTAAAATTTATTTGTAAATTTTCTGTTTTCAGAAGTTGCCCAGAACGTGTTGTCTACTTTCAGAGCAGAACTCTGTCCTCGATAAGTAACCATTCTATAAGTATATCAAGCTTCAACAAGCTTCAGCGATCATCTAAATAAGACTTTGACTTATTCGTACTTTCGCAGTACTTGGTAAAACTAAACAACACTTATAAAATATTGCCTGCAATTTCAGCAGGAGGCGTGAAGACTAAGCCCACGCCAGTGCCTACTATACTTCGACAAAAGGTCAGCTTATTTGCAATTGGATATTATCCTCCCACACTTCTTCAGTGAGTAGGTAGTTTGCAATGTACAACTCCTACGTAGGTAACTTTTCTATTCCCAATTCTATTTCCCGATTTCTTTTTAGAAGCGAATTGTGAATACCTATAAGTATTATTTTAAGATTATCAATGCACTTTCCCGAATAGATTCTGAAACTAGATCTTAGGCTTATAAGAAGACTAAATTAAGGAACTCTTGCAATAGTATTTAAGACGGTGTAATGAATAAAATTTATGCTAAATTTTTGAGACGTGACCAACGCATGATGTAATTCCACGTTGGATATTTACTCGCCTCTTCGATGTGCAGTTGACCCCAATCGCCCTCAATCGAAGGACTAAATTGTGGCCGATCATTGGAGTTATAATCAAAAGTAACGCTTGATATTGTATACAATTAGACGTTATATTCCTTCGGCTAAATTGTATTAATGTCACCGCTTGCTCGCGTAGGCGTCCGAACATTGCAAATGCTATTTAGTGTTACTTGGAATAATGTTTAATTACCAAATCAGGTCATGGAACAGACGCTTTTTAAATGCAGGTGCATAAAGTTACATTACCAGACCAGTAAGTTTCAATTTTAATGGGACATGATCTAGAAGAAAAAAGCACATAATCTACATTTTATCGCGATATCATAAAGTGTTAGGCGTTTAAATATAAATATAAGAGTGTAATATTATACTTCGTAAAAATAAACATTTTATATGTATCATATAATTATGATGTACCTAATTGAGAATGAAATGATACTAAACAATTGCATATATTCAATTTGATATACCAATAGTTGAATAAAATTTACAAATGAAGTTAATTCACATCACTGTGTTATAGAAGCATGGTCAAAGATTTATCGAGAAGTACGTACATAAAAAAATATTTAACTGTAGTTTTGCATTACAAGTTTCATTACGTCTCTGACCCACTTTTCAGCACTAATTGACCTAGCTTGACGAACGGTGACACTGAATCTCGCTAACCGATCTTCACTTCACAACAGCCCTTTTGTTGGACAATGACAAATTGTACAGTTGGACCATTTGTATAAATAATAAGATTGAAAAGTAAAACAATAGTTGGTAAAATGAGCTTTAAATAAACACTTAAAAATTGTTTAGAAATATAAAATCCGTAACTAGCGATATCTCTTACGATTTCAAATAGATAGGTACCTACATTGTAATTTTTTTTTTTTTTAGCCTTTAATGCTGATACTTCATTAGTTTTTTTTTTTTTTTAGGCCTATGTGTCAAAGGACACATTGTAATTGAGTAGCTTTAATTTTGGTTTTTAGTACAGTAAAGTCAAGTTCTTATAAAATAAAATTAAATTATATAATATAAAATATATATAAAAAGAAAAGAAAGAGTATCTAACAAACAAACCCAAACCATATTTTTACTATTTATGTGGATGAAAAGTTACACGTATCGAACTATGATAAAGACAAAGTATATCATAATTCATAATAAATGGAAGGAGGTTTATGGAATTGGAATAAACTAAAATAAAACAATGCATTATTCTGATTCATTTAATACATATAAATTCCTTTTGCATTAAACATGACATACAATAAAGATACCGCGATCTCAGTGATTAATGTAAAGCTATTTGTTGTGAAGCTGTACAACATTTAAAATTTATCGCTTATTGTTCGCTTTATAGAAACATTAAGTTGACACAGACGACGATCCTAATTACAATGAATAAAATGTCACAACATCGTGTCGGTAATGAACACACTCGAATGCGTTTGTGTTCGTGCGCAAAATATTGTGTCTATTTATATAGATCTTAACCGTCCGCCAAAATAAATAGCTAGATATGATGACACGTTACATTGTAAAATGCAGCGGCGGAAATTTTTTAAAAACCGTTATTTTATCTTGTAAATGCTCGTAAGCACATTAGTTGAGAGTTATGGTAATGCATTTGGCACAATCATTGAGTCTGTGCGCCATAGCGACGCCGTTTCAAAAATCCACAGCAAAATCAGAAAAACTGTTTCCCGAAATTAGGACTATTTCTTCCGATTCACACCACTGCTCATTTGACAACCGCCGCGCTATGATCCATCGTTTTCTTTAGTATCGAGATAGTGCAAAATAGGATCCTCAGTGTCGTAGATATCTTTAAGCATTTTTAGGACTTGGGATTGGATAAATTCAACCTGTAAGATAAGTATTTTTAGTAATATGGTATGTTATATTTAATTGATATAATATTAACACATGCAATGCACAATGCACAATGCACCTGCGCAGGAGGACAATATCCGTCCTCTGTAGACCTTGCCAATGTTATTAATACCGGCTTGGGAAGACGAAGTAAATATGGTTTAACTGAATTTTGTATCATGTCTACAATTTCCTCATCGGTGCTTATATGATGCGGAAGTCCTCCCTGATCCCTGGTGCACCCTGCAGCATATATCGCCCACCAGT
Source organism: Eurema hecabe (assembly GCA_026213755.1). Taxonomy (NCBI): domain Eukaryota; kingdom Metazoa; phylum Arthropoda; class Insecta; order Lepidoptera; family Pieridae; genus Terias; species Terias hecabe. Next base: position 4,124,560 of record JADANM010006098.1, read on the forward strand.
CGGGGCGATCACCTATTCTTTCAGCCTCTTTTAAAATTATCGGGACTAAATTAAATACCTAAAATGCATATAAAATATCGCGATTTAAAGACCTTCACGACGTAGTAATAGACAGTAATTCTATGTATTTTCTTAATCTCTGAACTTTAAAGAGGAATTTGAAAAATCTAAGACAATGATATTACCTTACGATAATACGATGAGTTTTTGTTTCTATATTCCAACAAATTTCCATGTTCCTCGAGGTGCAAAAACAACTCCTCTAATTCTTGTAGTTGCTCTTCCCGGGATGCGACTGTTTTTTCTAAAGTTTCCTCGATACTGCTGTCTGGCAAATCAAAACGAAAAATATCTTCTAACAAATCGTACAGGCCGATTTTCTCATAAATGTTTAAAAATGGGTTTCCCGTACTAAAGTAATCTAAGTCAATGTCGAGTACGAATGGAGTGTCGATCTGGTGACCTGCTTGCTCTATATCATAACGTGCACGATTATTTAGCTCTGCGACTGTAAGCATAAACTTTCTTTTGTTCACAAGCTGTGACGAGTACAGTGCATCAGACAAATAATAATTTTCTTTACTATCGACTCGGAGAAAGCCTGTAACGGGGTGGTCTCCGACGTGAATGAACCGTGAGCCGTCGGTAAATTGGTTCGCCCACGGTGGTCTGATCCAAACCACTCGTTGTATATGTCCCGCGGCTGCCGCCGGCACGATCCAATTTTCTATTTGTAATAACTGCAAAACCTTTCTCCCTGCCCTAGCTTCCTCTCCTTTTAATTTACGATCAATAAGCATGTCTGGGTGAGCATCGAAGTGCAATAGTGTTGTTCCTTCTAGGGGCAGTTTTTTCCCGCCTATAGCTGAGTATATGAACTGCAAGGCGTCATTATGCTCTTCTACGACGTATATAGGAATCTTTTTAAAACGCTTTAAGTTTTTATCTGCAGGAATATTCTCACTCATTGTTGTTAACTGCATAAAGACATGTAATAAATATTAATATTATTAAATAGAATATCGCAGAATAAAGCAGAACATCTATCGCAGACAAATTTTGTGTTAAATCAATAGACTTTATTTTCCTAATTAAACTGTTTTATATAACTGTCTAAAAACACGATTAACATAAGTGTTTTTTACATATTTAAGCATTTCAATTAAATGTAAGATATTTGTCAATCTAATTTCCTTCTGATAAATTAAAAACTATGTATTTATTTATATGACTAAAGTATATTGTCATTCCTGTTTTGAATTTCTAAATTAAATATAAAAAAAATTACTTATAGGCTTTAATTTAAAGGTACTAAAAGCTTACAACCTTATAAAGATGACACCGAAGCAGTTATATAACTCATGTAATAAGATTTTATTGGAACAGCCCTATATTTTTTCGTTAAGGGATGCTAGGTGGGTCAAGGTTTCGAGCGGGAAAGAGGAAAATTCCGCCATTACGCCTATTGCCGAAACTGCGCATTTGTTACTTATTGTTGACAAAACGTAGTCACCATCATTTGTATCCTTGAATTGACAGTGATAGAACGCAACCCCAACCAAACATTGGCTGTGTGCAAACAAATTTATTTCGCGTGACTTTTTACATTGTTTATCTATACATACTACTAGTTTTAATGCATATAAGCTATCTATCTAACGGAAGGTTTCCTTATATATGTAAAAATAATTGTAATAAATTGGCTAATCTTTATAGTTTATACTCCAGACCACAAGCTTGTTCCAATAAAATCATCAAAAATAATGTGTAAACCGATTACCGGTTTCATACATGAACAAAATAAAACTAAATAGGACTAGTAGCGCTCCGCGGCTTCTTCCGTTCAGTTACTTTATCCTTTTGTTATTAAGTATCTTAATTAAATAACTTAATTAATTGAATGTGGCTATTGCGACAGATGGGGACATTTCGCTTAACGATATTTTTTTTAATTTATTCTAAAGCATACTAAGGCTTTTCTAGCAAAAGATACCAAGATATCTTAAAAGCCGTCGCCTCCAGTGTTTTAAGTATTCTGGAAGATTTTTCGTTCTAAAGTGTGAGGCGCAATTTCAGGAAATTGCGCGTTACTGAAGGCTGGGTGATATTGCAGCGAGGGAGAGGGGTGTTGTGACGGCTTGCGGGGTCGATACCGAGCCGCTGACGTCATTACGCTACAACGCCCGTCCAAACATACCCCGCACGCCCCACCCCCTTGACCTATTGCGTCGCAACATCCACTCAGGTCAAGGCACGAAAACCACGCCTGATCGCCTGAATGCCCTATAATACGCTGTATGAGCTTAAGGCCCCATAATGAAAAGCATAAATAGTAGATCTCATATAAGTTCGCCCTGGACAAGAAACTGCAAATACAAAATTACTAAATACTACATTAGTTCGCAAAATAAAGTTGTTGTTATTTAGTTTTATGCTCCATGAGTTGGGGTAGGTTAGTGCTAAAATAGGTTCAAATAGGCTTACTGACTTTTAAGAAAATAACCATCTGGATTTAATCATGAGAAACGTAAAGTGCACAAGTCCTTTACTTAGATACCTACTATGTGGCTGCGATAGCTTAATTATGATATTGTCGGATCTTTTCGATAAATGCAATGTAGTGAAATTTTACACATCGACAAACTCTAGGATACGCGGAGGGAGTATAAGCCTTGCTCGCTTTTAATAATATAATCGAATGTAGCTAGGTTTTGTGAGACTGTAAGCAAAGCATGTTTTTAGATTACAATATAATCATGTGATAAACCTATCGCAATAATACGTTTATTTTTAAAAATAATGACGTAAACACCAGAAACTGAAAAATGGACTAATAAATCGACATTGGATCCAACTTTATAGTTTGTCTTTTTTATTATGTATCTTATATTGAAACCGCCATTGTAATCACGAAATAACTATTTATCAAAGTACTTTAATTGCCCAACCCTTCATTGTATTACATGAATAAACTAATGTGACATCTGGCAGCTAGTCACGGAAAAAATAAAGGCTTGCGTAAAATACGCCAACAGGTGCACTAATGACGGCTCGTAACGTGTTAAAATGTGCAAATATTTATTAACGCAATTTGCACTTACATGTGTAGCATTATCGCTTCTTGCCCTAAATGGATTCTAATTGGCCAATAAGACGACAATTTTTTTATAAACAAAAATGCCAGATGCAGCTAAAGGATTTGTTCCAGAAAAGATGGGGGTTAAAACATTAAACTATATACATTACAAATGCATTTAATGCAATTATATCTGTAATGTGAAGTGAAAACCTTACTTTCCTCTTCCTTCTATTTAATAAAAATAAATTATTATTTGAAATTTCATTCTAATTCAAAGTAAATTTCAATTACTATTTGTTTTTAACATTACTCTAGTCTTATCAACACCAGGGGGAATAGTTAAACTGGTTTGGATTTTTGAAATAACTCACCACAATTACCTCAAGAAATATTAACAAATAATATTAAACATTTATTATTAAAATAATATTTCATGTAACATATCTTTTCTTTATTAAATAAGGGACTTAAAGTCTGTGGCCACTTGAATGGTATGGTATGGTAGCACGGGCTGCTATCCGAAACTCCACATCAAGGCACAGTTCTTGCGTGTGGGTGGGTATCTCATTGATCCACCCCAGGTCATCCAAGAAAGCCAGCAGTTTATTCACACTGTTCTGTGGCCACTTATATCTACACTAATATATTTAAACTAAAGAAGTTGTTTGTTTACATGCTCATCTCAGATCAACTGGTTCGAATTGAATTTTTTATAATCACACAGGCTAATAGGAGTTACACTATGTGTCATTTCTTTAAGTTTCAGTATAGGACTCACAGCTAGTCTATCTATACTAATAATATAAAGAAGTAAATTAGTGTGTTAGTTTAATTGTAAGGGGTAATTTCAGGATCTACTGAACCAATTTTAAATATTCTTTCACCAATTAAGAGGATTATTAATATTATGCCTAACAAAGTGGGCATGAGTCAGCTGGTACTATATACTAGCCGTTGCTCGCGACTTCGTCCCCGTCGATTACTTTTCCATTATTTCTTCACTCCTGTTAGTCTCGGTGATGTTATGTAGCCTATAGCTTTCCTCAATAAATTGTCTATTCAATAAAAAAAGAATTTTTCAATTCGAACCAGTAGTTCGTGAGATTGGCGCGTTCAAACAAACAAACTCTTCAGCTTTATATATTTGTATAGATAGAAGAATAAACAGAAATCATAAGATATTCATTATCCCTCAGGTTTCTGTTATTTATTTGATGGTTATACATTAGCTGCATAACTGTACTGGACCAATTTGAAGAACGATACCACTTCCTAAAAGTACGTAAGAGTGAAATAGGCCGCGGAAGAAAACGTAAGGCGTAGCTAGTTACAACATAATAATATGTTAAATTTGATTCAATGTATTTTATTAACATTAGCTTATAAATCTCTATGAGGATGTTCATTTCACAACATTGTTAAATTGGACTTTGTAAATTGTAACTAGGAAAATAGAGGCGAAACTTACATATAACGAAGACGGAGGTAGTTAAGTATTATAATTACGTTTTCAAAATATTGGTTTGTTTATAGCTATTCCTAACTAAATGATTACTAATTCAAAGCCATATTTGGACTTGATTCATTTATATTTTCAACAGTAAAATTAAAACATTTATCGGGTGCCGGGGTGTGACTGTGACAGCACTTTCAAGAGTTTCAAGTGACAACTGACAAGTCACCTGTCACCAGTCACCACTCACAAGTGTCAGAACTCAGACGTTGGAGTTTTGGCGGGAATCTTGCGGCGTCTAGTTGTAATCTCGATTGAATATTCCTTTTTTGGTGCATAAAGTGATTTTAATGTTTGATTTTGATAGTGAATCATGCAGTAAACTAGCTAATAAGTGTCTAAGAAATAAAGAATTCATTTGAGAGCGCATAGTAGCGCCGTACCGATTTCGATTCTGGTCACCCTGTTAGAGATAAAATTGATGCCATTCTTAAAAAAGTGAAACAAATTAAATTAACCAACTAACGAATATCCATTCATAAGGTTCTAAATGGTTCGACCAATCACAGAAAAGCTTTTAATTTGACACTTTTTTAAAACACGTACAATAACACACTGCTCTCTGATTGGTTGATGTTGACAGTTATTCAACTGATCAGAGTGCACATCTAAAACGTAGTGATTACATTCTCTTTGGTGCACGTAAGTTCGGTAAATTGATAAATTTGCGAAAATGTGGCCGTAAAATAATACAATTTGTCTCTCGTTTAGAATCCTACGAAGGTTTATAAATTTCCTAAGAAATTTATAAATTTGCTGTTCTTGTTATTTTCCGGTGACATATACACTATGCCAGCGACCCGCCCCGCTGCACTAGCATAAGATTATACTTGATAATTTAACAATCAATTCATCAAATATAATGAGTCAATATTTGAATTGAAGTACTGGACAGATTCTTATAAAATTTGAAACTGATGTTTTAAGTATCGAATTATGGGATGATAGGCTCATTTTTTCTTAATGTGATAATAAGAAAGAAATGTGGGAAAAATAAAAGCCACAATCATTGATTTAAACTAAATATAATTTTATTCTTTATAATGTTTTTCACAAAGTTACAAATTTTAACCAATTTCGAGTTAATAAAAATTATCTAAAAAATTATACAAACAAAATATAATTAGATTCTGTCCTCTAGAATAAACTTTAAGGTTGGTGAATGATCAATTTTACAGAAAACATGGATTTAGAAAACTATTACATAAACAAATGAGCTCATTAAAGTAAATGCTTTAAAGAATTTGAGACTTGCACCTGTTTGTTATATAAAAATAGCATTTAATTATATAAAAAAACGTTGCTTATTCTAAATTGACAACCAGTGCACTAAGGTCAAGTAAATCTTACAAACTAATGAAGCTAGTACTCTAGTCAATAGCTACTAATTATCATGATATTTTGTAGATTTAATCTACAGATTACATTACTTATTACATGATGGCGGTTGTTACTGATGCGATTAATTGTCTAGCGCAATTGATGGGTGGGGTCTTAAATTTAAATAATTTATAAAATATATATTTGTATACTTACCAACATAAAAGTGAACCACAATTCTTTGTACTTTGTTCACTGAGCTTACTTAATGAAACAAAATAAACCTTATAATGTATATTTTCTTCATGTGCATTGATGAGATAATTCTTAAGTGATGTTTATATAAATGAGGAAAAATAGGTCAAATATGACCATACTCTAATATGGAAAGGCATAAAATGGCACGATAGGCGGATCTTAAGTTTATTTCAATTCAGCAGCTATACCTTCAAGGTAGTTCAAATTACACACATAGAGAGACCAATTTACGTCATTGCAATTAATTTCAAGCCATTCCAACAAAGAAAAAAATTAAACATGGAAAAACATGATTAGATAACATGTGACAAAAAATATTAGGTGTCAATAAAGTATTGCACAAAATTATTTAAGTCTTCCTTAATTTTCCTTTACTGGAACGGCGAAGTTAAAAAGAGCCATCTATCGAGCCACTTTGGTGTTTCTACGGAAATAAATTTTAAAAAACTGGGGGAAGTCAAAGGGCAGTCCCTTCTGAAAAGGTGAGCACCATTGTAAATAGTTCACGTTCATTGACCACTTTACTACTTGACTGTTACATGATGCGGCAGTTTTCTTCACCCTCACGGATCTCACCAAGCTGAAAGACATACAATATTACATTAAACATACATTTAAGATGATCGATTTGACTTTTAAGAGTTTGAGAAATTATTTAAAAAACAGTTTAGAAATAGGGTTTTTTTATGCAAGAGTGAGGATTACTTCATAGAAAACTTTTTAACGCGAATGTAATACAACGACGTGACTCACCCCCTCGCGGCGCGGGAACTTGTGCGCCAGCTCGCGATGTCTCTGCGCGCTCGTGCTCACCTGCCGCCGCTGCCGCTGCGACACCGCCACCTCCTGCCACCACAAAATTATTATATCAATATTGTTGTCTCTATATTGAGGGTCAAGTATTGACTGCCCTATTTTTGGATTTTGTTGGAAATAGTAAATGTAAGATTTGTGTTTTTTTTCAGAATGCTTTTGCTTGTTTAGCAAGCTCAGTATGCTTATTAATATTGATGTATTTATGAATGCAATAATCACATTGTATACACATTTATAGTTTCTGTTATGTACTATTGTTGTGATTGTTCTTCCTTACTTAAGTTCAGTTTATAACACCTTCATTATTCCAAAATTACGAACAGACTATACTTCAGTTTCAAAAGTCTATAAGAACATTTTATCCTATTCATAATAAGTTAAACATCTGATTTATGGTCTTTCATAAACTTGCAATAAGATTATCGAGTACACTGACCTCCTGTTCCGTGTTAACAAGAGTGGTGGTGAAGCTATCAGCGACGAACCACTTCTGTCCCTTCATGACAATGTCCCTGGGAGGGTCGTGGTCTACGCCCGCGTCGGCCGACCACACGGTAGCGATCGCGCCCGGCTCTAGCTTCACGGTGCGGTGGAACTTAAAGGCAGTCTCTTGATCTCCGGCCTTGCGGAGGATTTGGTAGCCGCCGAGGCTAAGCTCCTAGAAAAGATAACGAGTTGAATATAATATTTGTAATGCAAGTAACTGTAACATTTTGCTTATTCGCGGTAAAGTTCTCGTAGATTCATTACTTAACATAGGAGTAGAAGTTTTATTGATACAACTTAGTCTTGAACAAAATTATAGTTGCACTAAGTTTTATTGATATCAATCCAGTAATTTAGGTTTGAAAGTGTAGACAGAGATACTGTCTCATTTATAAAATAAACGAACATAATCAAATGATTATGAATGCATGTCAGTGACTACGTACCTTCTTGCCCTTGTTGCGGATCTTGACGAAAGTGCCATCAGGGCAGGCTTCAGCCACCTCGAGGTCTCCCTTGGCGCTGGCGGTGACGCTGTAGTCGTTGAGGCTGCGTTCCTCGCTCTCGTCGAGCAGCGTGCGCTTGCGCGCGGCGCGCAGGGGCGTGGCGCGGCGGCCCGGCGTCACGCGCCCGCTCACCGACGCGGTGCCCGACGCGCGGGAATCGCGACCGGGGGATTGGGATGTTAGGTTCAACCTGAACAACGATTATTATATCATGAGTTAAACTATGAGATAAATACTAAGATGTTTGCATGTTGATTAAATGTACAAGTTTTATTAACAATCAGTATTAACTGTCTTACTATTTGTCGATAAAACGAGAAAAATAGAATCCGTCCATTATACTCCTGTATAATGTTTATTTAATTATTCTGTTATATATTTGACTTCATAACAAAATCTTTTCCACTAGTGATCAGTATTGACTCAAAAGTCGAAAGTTGTCTCCAGAGACAAGCAAATCCATAAAGCAATTTAGAAACCCTTCATTTTGATATTGAAGTATATGAGCCCACCTATAGATACAGTTGTAGTTATCTATTACCTGTCCTCCTCGCCTTCAATGAGCGCGCGGTAGGTGGCAATCTCGTGGTCGAGCGAGATCTTGATGTCCATGAGCGTGGCGTACTCGCGCAGCTGCGCCGCCATCTCGTCGCGGAGGCGCGCCAGCTCCTGCTCCAGCGAGGCCAGGTCCTCGGCGTGCCGGGCTCGCTCAGACTCCAGCTGACGCTCCAGCTCGCGGCAACGGTTCTACAGAGATCATCATCATGGTCAATTATTATGTGTCTTGTTTTAATTATTAATGTATGTGCTCTCCAAATAGAGGAACATTTAACATTTGCTTAATCATTTGATAAAAAATTCCTGTTCAAATGTTTACAAAATTTGAACAAAGTTCATAAAATTACCCATGCAGTCTTTGCAAAATCATAGAAATAAAGAATTAATATAAAAGCCCAATACTTACGCTTAGCGCGGCGTTCTTGTTCTCCAGGTCATTGAGCGTGTTGTTGAGGCTGTCGATGCGCGTGCGCATGGTACGGAGCTCCTCCACAGCCACGGTGGCGGCATTGCTGTTGCGGTTGGACGCTGCTTGCAGGTTCTTCAACTGCTTACAAAATAGATTTTTATTAGAAATTTGAATCTAGGCTATGGGTAAAACCAGAGGTAACTTCATGAAGGACTATTAGTCATACTTGTGTCAGACATCTGCCTATCCATTTACTTATCCATATTTTATAGGAGCTTCCATTTTAAAGATTTTTTAAATGAATTAATTTTTTAAATATTCTAATGAAATGTTTTTGCTTTGTAACTACCTGAAAGAATTATTCCTAATGGGCTTAATAACATTTACATTTGAGTCAATTTATAAGATTTGTCTAAAAATATGACTGATTGTTTTATTTTCAAATTCATCAAATAATTAGAACATCAAGGTATATGATAACATTTTTTTTATACTATAAGATAAGGAGCTTAATCATGTTATAAAAAATTGAATGCATCAAAAAAATAGATAAGTACAGATTAAAGAAAACATTGCATATTTTAAGATTATCAATAAACAGTCATAATAAATTAAATGTACTTATCACTCTTTCAGCCAAAACATGGTCTTACAAATGATATGTCAACGCTAATCAAAGTAAATATTTGCAGAGGCATTATTACCTTATTTTCATAGAGAGCCTCGATCTCATCACGGTTGGCCTTGATATTGGCCTCCTGTTGTTCACGTAACTCTTGGAGGCTCTGTTGGAGTTTAGCCTCGTATTGTTGAGCAAGACGACCATCTGTTCAAAATAAAAATGGTATTATTTTTTCTTTGTGTTATTGGATATTCGTAATGTAATAAATTCGTAATCGTCAAGTTAAACTAAAAGTAGTTTACTAAGTTAAAACAATGTAAATTGGTACACTATAGAAAAATATTAAATGTTTAAATCTAAGATATAAATTCAATACAAATTATATTTGTTAAAACATAAAAATAAACTTTAAAACCCAATTGGTATAACGAGAATATAAATTTTAACAAATTGCCAATGTTAAGTATGCCCTTGTATTTTGTTAATTAATTCTGTCTGCTTTGCCGAAATGCAAATAACTTGGCTTTTTGTCGTATTAAACAATAATACGTGGTGTCGAAATTTGGAACATAACACACACTTAGACAACTTTAATTATTTATAGATTTCTGATTGTTCTAACTTATTACATGTTTTGAGGAAAATAAAATGTTACTAAGACTGTGCCAATAAAATAATAAATAATTAAAAATTATTTTTTACTTACCGATCTCAGAGATCTCGACCTGTCTTCTAGTGCGTGTCTCCTGCAGCTCTTGTTGGAACACCTGGTCCTTGAAGGACAACTCTTCCCGCAGGCTCTGTACTGTGTTTTCCATGTCAATTCGGCAAAGCATCTCCTCTTCGAGAGTTTTACGTGTATCGGCGTACACTTTACGCAATTTCTCCAACTCCTTTGCCAAATCCTAATAAAATAAATATAACTGTTAATACTATATGCAGTTAAGATTGCTGAAACGCGAGTGAAGGAGAAAATACAGAATTTATTTGGGCGGCAAATTTTGAAAAAAGAATTCCTTTGTTGTCTTTGACAATTATAATGCAAGAGTAACGTTAAACAAACAGGTTTTTATTATCAATTAGCTTTGGACGGGAAAGTTCAATGAACTTTTAATAGGTACATTAATTAAATTAAATTGTATAAATATAGAGATATAATGTTCGTACCCTTGCTTCATCTTGTGCTTTCTTTTTGTCTGCGAGAGCTGTATTATATTTGTTACTTTCTTCTGTGAAGCGCGATTCAAAGTGGCGCGCCAAATTATCTGCTTGTTGCCAATCTTTTGTCTTCTTGTCCAATCTATAATATAAAAAATAGTAATAATGACGTAATATTTTGAAGGCAAAAACTTTATTACCATATTTTATGAATTCAAAGAACAAGTCCATGGTAATAGCACACAATGATTCCATAAAATATGGTAAATAAAATTTTTATTCACTTACGTCACGGTATTTGGCTACGAGTAAATTCTTACGTGGTAAAATTCGACTTTAAGCTTTATATCTAAGTTACAGCGTTCAAAAATAAGAAATCTTCCTCAACCATTAGGGACTATTTACATCGATTACGTAAGTTTAACTTAAGCATTTTCACGGTAAAGTCTGGTTTCGTACAAGGTAATAGTGTCACCATCGACATAGGTAGGCGATGTAAATAAACAACTACGACGAAGGTTGTAATACGAGAACTCTACCATAACATAATTATAGGTTATCCAGTGATAGACACAATTTGTGCTTTCCTACGGTCTTGTCGTAAAATATTAATTTATTAAGAATTATCTTACTATAAAATATAACATGATACGAACGGTCGTTTTTTATAGCACCCAAATAAAGTATAAATGTTATTTTCAATCATTAATAGTAACCAGCTGATTGAAGCAAACTGTAAAAGATTTTCAAAATAATAAATTTGAATAAGAATATCCTTCATAGATATTTTACATGTCCTATGTGTTACAATACTATTAGAGGATGCCAACATCTCGATACAACATGTGGAAGAAATAGCGAATTAACGTATAATTCTACGCGTGTGATCTCGCATTTATTTATTAATAATTTGAGAAATATCTATTTATTTAGAAACTGTAGTTGGCATTGTCCTCATTTAAAAATGAAATATGTATAATCAAGGGGCAAGGATACGTCACCGATAATTTGGATAAAATTACGTCACCGTCGCGTGCTTTATATCGAAGTCTTACCTAAGCACCGGATGTTATTTTTAAAACATGTGCGATGGTTATCAATGATTTTTGGACGCACAGATATTTTTTTTTACTAAATATACTAATTTTGCTTTAAATGTATTCTTAAAAAGTCGTTTTTTTTTCATTTTATTTATTACATGTCATATTTGTATGATATTTACAATATTGAATTAAAATTTTATTAAAATATGATATGGCAGCAAATTATTTATGCTTTTTATCGAAGTGAAAAAAAAAAATAGATTCCAAGATACAAAATAATTCTTAAGTGATGTCATTTCATTTTGTCTTATAAGTGCCATGCAATAATATATATTATAAGGTTGAGATGGAAGAAACAGACATCACGGTCAACAACTTTACCCCAAGGTAGATGCCCATATTAAAAATTACATTGTTATGTCATTTATAAAATACTGGTTAAAAAACCTAGCTTTAAATACTTTAAATATACTCAATTAGAGGAATGTCATATTATTGTTATCAATTGATAATATTAATAGTAGTTTCTACTGACTTGTTTTCTACTTAAGATTGTTCATAAATTTGCAATGTGCAATGTAAAATTTCTTTACAAATTTTTAGTTTTTCTTTGTGACATACTTATTATTTATTTGCTCAAGAGCTACAAATGAATTTGGCTAAAGTTTGTATGGCTTGTAGGTAAATAACATCCTAATTGTACAAAATGTTATATCCCGATATTATAAAATGAAACTACACAGGTTAAACTACAGAGTTTGGTTTATATATTATAACTGTATTTTCTACAAAACAAGTTTTCATTATAAATACCAATTTATTAATTGTCTTAATAACTGAGAGCTACCAACCCAGGTGTGGTCGTTTACATCATATTGCTACAGACATTATAGTAAATACATATGAAATACTGCAATACATATTATATTCAACAGCAAAAAAGCAAATAATCATCAAACATGTGAGTAACCTTGGCTGAAATAGATTGTGAATGAGGTCATCTTATTATTTACACTAAATTCAAGACACAAGATTAGGTTTAATTTATTACAATAGTGTGAAAATTTTTTGAGCTTCTAAATTCATCAAAATATTAACACACAAATTATTGATGATAAGATGTACATGATGATCAGATATTGTATTCAATGTTTGTTTACAAACAATAATCTACAAGACTATTTAGAGCAAATGTATTAGGGAGGCATTAAAATAAGCAAAAGTGTATGTAGTATTGAATTGGATTGTTATATCGAGGTATGATGTCACTGTGTCGTAAAGGCGAGGTCGCCCGCGCTCGTCATTGCGTGCCCGAAATGAAATGCCGCCGATGACGTAAACTATGCTAAGGTTAGCCGGAAGAATTTCAATAAAAATAGGTCACCTAGCCTATTAAAAGTAGAAGACTTATAATTACGCAAAAATAGATAACAAGCTGCGAAATAATCATAGGATAGTACTTCGAAATAAAGCTTTTACATACCGTTTCTTAAGGTCGTCATTTTCTTCATACAATCTTTTCAGATCGATTTCCAATTTAGCTTTTTCACGCGAAGTATCATCTAAAAGTTTTCTAGCATCTTGTAATTCATGCTCATACATTCCCTTTATATTGGAAACCTCGCGTGTGACCACCTCCTGTGTGGTTTGTATTTCACGACGTAGACCCGAATTTTCGCTCTCGAGTTGGCGCACTTTATCAATGTAGGCTGCAAGTCGGTCATTGAGGTTTTGTAGATGCTCTTTTTCTTGCAAACGGCTATGTCTCGTAGGACTCAAAGGACTATTTGGCCGGCCGGCTGAACTCGAGGGGCGACTACCAACAGGAGTGCTTGAGTGTGAAGGGCTTTGAACAGACGACACTACACTTATGTTAGAAGACGATGTAACAGTCTTTTTCGATTTTGTTGACATTTTGAATATTTTTTCTGTCACAATAATAAAAATACACACAGAATTAATTCCACAACACCAACTAATCGAGGCAAGCGTATATCACCAATTCTTTCCAACCTGTAAACCCAAGCTAATGTGGTCACGTGACCGTTGAGTCATAATAAATGTTACTAGTAATTAAAATATTTTATTTATCTTTTAAGTAAATTATCACTTGTTTAAATCAAATATTAAATACATAATAAATGTATACAGTATTTAATTTTTTTTACTATATTATTCTATAGCACTAGTAAGACTCATACATTTTATTCTTAACCCTCAATAATAGTTAGCACTGTCACTTTTTTCTAAGATTTACTCATCCAAGACTAAATTTAAGAATTTAAATTCTGAGATCTAATATTTAATGAATAATATGAATTCAGATTATTTGATTTTCATCGTTATTTGGAAAACAAAACTTCATACTTTAATAGTCTGTATTGTTGATTTCAAGTCAAAATGACGGAAAATTGTAAAATTTATAAACGTCAGAAAAAGTAATAATCACTGTCGATTGTCGAATGTTGTTCAGATTTCTGAATAATTATGTTAGTTATTGATAATTCTTTACAAACTAAACAATTTACGTGTATTTATTACATGCAGATTCAAATATATTGGAATACTTTTAAATAGTGTAGAGTACCTGTTTTCTAATAGTGTTTAGGAGATCGCATTATCCTAAAGCGAAATATTTTCAGCTGATTGTTGTTTACCTAATATTGTAGAAATGTATTCGTTTGAGGGTGATTTTAGAAGAAAGCCTCAACAAAATCTAGCGGGTGCTAGTGCTCAGCGGAAGACTGATAGAGATAGTCTTATACACCAGTCGCAATTGCAACGACAAAAACGAGAGGTATGTTTGTGATCTATCAAATTTGACTGTTAACGTGATTTAGAGTAGAAATTTATAATGATATATATAAAGATCTATAATTTCATTCATTATTTGGGTGTTAGATTGCACATCATTACATTGTTCTGTATCATATAAGCTTTAAAGATTATCAGAAACAAATTTATTCTTATTTAAGGAACACAGAAGAAGACTTATTAGTACAATAAAAATTCAAGCATATGTTCGTAGTTACCTTACCAGGAAGCGCAGTAAACAGAATGAGAGGCACAGTTTTGATAATCTATATTCGCAGCTAGTGAATGACGATCAAGTTGCTTTGTCAATCCTTGTTGCCAAATTACTATTTTTCTATGACCAAAAAACTGATTGTAATAGACTGGTAAGAATATTGCTTTTATACTTATATTATTTATTTTGAAGTAATATTATACAAGCATCATATATTTTATGATTGTATAAATTATGTGTCCTTTTTTACTTGTACTCAGTTTACTTCTCTTATTTTATCCGATATGTATGCCTTATAAGGATTATAGCTATAAGGACCCAATTTACTTGTGGAGTCTGTTTTCTACTTAATTTCTCTATTTGTATATATTTTGGGACGTGTATTAAAGATATTTTACCTTTTTAATTACTTGCCCATTATATATTTAATTGTTTATTATAGGTTTCTATATCACAAATATTACTGAAGCAATGGCAGAAAGTGTTTCAAAGTGGTGGTTCAGCTATTCAGATAAGAAGATTGTTATCATTGCACTTAAAGTTATTAAAAGATGACTCTGAGGTATTAATTTCTATTTATTTACCAATTTTTTTTTTCCATTATGTACATAACTCAAATAAAGTTGTCTTGTGGTATCATGTGATAGATTCACTTATTTACATAAGATAATTATATTAAGAACAGTCTTTTAATTTAACAGGTCCCTTTAGGTGTACCTTTGAGGATGTTTGAAGTTTTTACATCAGCAAATTCAATTATGAATGTGATGAATAGAGATGACGCTATCAATGTAGTTGGTCGGACTTTCTTGTATCTTGTTAAAAGAGGTTTGTTATTATTTTTTATTTAATTTATACGTTAAAGTTTTTAGCTAAGATGATCTTTTATTAGACTTGTTATTATTAATGTTTTATTTGAAAAAAAAAATTGATTTAGATATGTAAAAAATATGCAATTATTAAAGTATGTTAGTTATTTGAAATAAATTTTCCAAACATTCAATTTTTTTGTTTAAAAGAATGCCTTTTGTCAGAGAACTTTTTTTAATTTATAATTTTTAAGTATTTTATTATTAGATATTTTTTTCTCTTTAAGGCTATTTTAGAGACTTACGTCAGTTATTGTGTCGAAGGGCACCTCCCTTGTATGGACCGTCACCCAATCCACCGACACCACTTTGTGGAGCATTATTTGATCTAATGCAAAGGCCTCTTTGCCTTACTAGTAGAGTCAATGTATCTGATTATGAGTAAGTACTTGCAGCTTTACATAATAATTTGTGATTATATTTAATTATTAAACCATTTTAATATTAATTACCAATTATGTATTTATTAATACATAATTTACTTTACTTTTTATTTGGTCCCCTGTATGCATAAAATTTGATTCTATTTATATGTATGTTTATTTGTCATTTGCCAGGATTAAAAATGATAAAATGTTGTTCTAGTGACCACATTATGACAGAATTCACTGCAGCATTCCTTTGCAACCCATATCCCGAGCCAGTTGAGATGTTTATCTTGCCAGCGTTGGCCAATGACAACAATAGACCTTTTCCATTTGTGTCACTCATACAAAGTCTTCAAGACAACTCTAAATATAATAATGGAAGACTTTTGAATGATTCTTGGTTGTTACATTCTGTGTTAATGCTTGAACCACATGGCTTTGGTGAGTGTTTTTACTAAATAATGTCTAATGGTTCCAATTTCTTATGGTTTAGTGATATGAAAGCTAAATTATTATGTTTATAATCAATTTCTTTTCTGCTTATAAACTTAATTTGAATTCATATTTTAGTAAATGATGTTCGAAAACTGGACCACACAAGACTGCCGCTAAATAGAATCGTAATAGAGTATCTGAAGATTTTAGCAAAATTAACAGTGAATGCCAGCAATAAACAAATTACATATGAGTATGAAGACTCTTTGTATAGTCAAGAAACAGCAGCAGATCATGATGACGATGATAGTGATAGCGAAACTGAACCTAATCCCACTTCGGTTAGAGAACAAAATCTTTTGACAAAATGTGTAGAGACACTCAATGAGTCTGAACGTTGTGTTATGAAGACATGCTCTCAAATCATAGAGAGTGACCTGAGCGATGAGTTTTTAGACTATATGTCACAGATATGCCATAATTTACTACTAAGCCACAGGATGGCGTTACATAAATATAGGTAAGGTTTTTTTTAAATTAAACATTATGTTGGGTAGATTTTGAATTTGCAAACATGTGAAACACATCATGTTTCTTATATTTTTTTATAAATGATACTCTGATTTATTAAATTTACTATTTTATTTTCAGGTTATTATACACACTAGCATTTAAGCCAATCTTCCTTCGTGGTTTATGGCAATGGTTGACTAGTATGAGTCATGAATCTTCCTTCGGTGGGACAAACACTCCGCTAATCTCAGCGCTCTCTCGTGGCATGGGAGCCGACACCTCAGTAATAGGAGTGCATAGACTGTTAGCGCCTTTGGCAGTTTTCTGCGCACTGTTTACCCTCCTGATAGGAACTCTACACGATACAGAGTTCTTTAGGGATACTGATGGCGATGGTAAAATTTGTCGTGAGTACATTTATTTTTAATTATTTTACTTGGCTGATTTTTGATTTTGTCAGCTATTGTCTATTGATTTTTGCCTTTTTTTACATGACCTTGAATTTTACATTTATAAAGTTTCTGTCGTAACATATTGTATTTCTGTAGTGATGGTACAAACGATTTATACCTCACGAGCTTACGATTTTACTACTTTATTGAATTATGAGTTTACGAATGGTGGAAAGAGCTTCTGCGTGGTCTTACAATATCATTTTAAGTTCGACATATCAACGCGTTCTAATAAATAGTTAGAGTAAAAAGTAGAGTTCGTATCGAAATGACCAGTAATAGACAAATAGTATAGATTTTAAGGGATATGATATAGTTTATTAATAGTCTAAGTATTAAATATAATTTATTCCGTTCTAGTTGCCATTACACAAGTTTTGCTAAGCGCGGGACTAGATGGCGCTGTGTTTAATTGTCCTGAAATATTTAATTATCAGTGACCTTGTTCTGTCCAGTTCCGACGAGTTCAAGCTCGAGTGCGAGCGCGTCGAGCGGGCGCGGGGGCGCGGGCGGGGGCGGGGGCGGGCGCGTGCACGCGTTCGACTTCTCGGAGCTGGGCGCGCTGTGCCGCACGCTGAAGCAGGTGTGCCTGGGGCTGGTGGAGCTCGTGTACCCCGAGACGCGCGCGCCCGTCGTCGCACACTACAAGGACGCCGTGGCCGCGCCCGACCACCCGCACAAGAACCTCACGCCCGCCTGGACGCATTTGTTTAAGGTTATTTCATTTAATGGAGTGCAGGATGGGGTGTAATTGATATTTATATATTTTTTTTTATTTAACAATAAACACAAATACGATAAACACTTTAGCCAATTTTACAATAAAACTTAGAAATATGTTATCTTATGATAATCTCTAGTCCCCACACTAGGATACCCTGTGTTATGGGTGACTAGTCTGTTCTGTACTTAAAATTTAAAATACACAATGTTTTTGGATTTAAAATTTACAACAAAATTAATTCAAACGTTAAACAGTATATACTATATGCCATATGAGTGAAAGTGTGTGTGTGTGTGTGTGAGTTGTGTGAGTGTTGTGATGTATAATACATTATAAATGAAAAGAAATAATATAATAAATTTACATACGAAATACATTTGCTGGAAAGGTATCGCTTTTTTTTCTAATTAGACAGTCGGTTTAGAATAATATAACCGGTGATTCTATTCTATCATGTAGGCTTTATTTAGGATCGTGGTGCATGTAAGAGAGTACACATAGTGTGTCGGTGTGCAGGTGTGCACGCAGCTGCTGCGCGCGCTGTACGCCCGCGACAGCCGGCTGCAGTTCTCGGGCGGCGTGTCGTGGGCGTCGCCCGGCGCGGTGGGC
>JADANM010006098.1:4167400-4178880 GCA_026213755.1 Eurema hecabe
AAAAAAAACTTAGAATTTTAAACGTCATCTCTTCGATTAAACGACACGGTTTTTTCAGTAGCCACTACGACAATTATCCGTTAATGATTGATTATTCTGTTTACCTTAAAATTTTGTCAAGAATTTTTTGTTTGAACGATGGTTGTAACTACCTACGCTAGATAAATTCCTCGATTGAAAAATGAATGAAAACGAAAAAATCAAGCATACGTATTATAATATTATTTTTGATGAAAAATTTACTTCAATGCCTGTTACGCGTGTGAATATAACTTTTTCCGTCTATATTTATTCTTTTATTGTTAAGGGTCATGTTTATTGTTTCAATGTGTGAGTAATGGGCCCTGCAAGAAATATTTCTTTCTTTCGTTTTAATATATCAAAGTACGATGTTGAATATATTAACGTAGAAAAAAAATCACATACCTACTTTAACACTGAATTTGCACAAAATAGTTATTTCTATAAATGTATTTGGTTTCGTTTCAACCTCGGAGTCTACTTTACGGCGTCTCAAGCTATTTACGGTCCATTGTGTGCTCTATTATCTTCTGAATCCTACTAATTGAGTCATCCCACACCAGGCGGGCATTGTTTGCAAAATTTAACCATAACCACACCACAATGCACGAACGATGTGGGTGGTTTTATTCGAATTCCATTACCTAGTAAGGTATTTTATCGTTTCTAAGTATAAAACCGCGCTCCTCTTAAGTTCTTGGGTAAACATTATTAACTTTCACAACATAATATAGGGGTAATAATATTTTTATGACGTTATTACCGGAGTTATATCAAACCGTTCCTAATTTAAAAGAAAAAATGAAAAGGAACTTACGTCGGGGTGCATGACGAAAGGCCAATCTCCCTGTCGTATTGCAGACGCAGGGTGCGCCGGCGCAGCAGAAAAGCGTACAAATTGATCATAATGCTGTGACGACAGACTGACAACGACCACCCACGTTGAATTATGAGTATGGGATGGGTTTCCGCCATAATGCTTAATATCCATTTATTATAAAATGCAGAGCGGTTGCGTGATCCATTTTCAAACTATTAAATAGATGACAGCATCTGGTGGGAAATTATGGGTCGGGGTTGCAATGGAGATTATATCCTGAGTATTGTATGATATGTACGTTACATTGAATATCGACCTGTGAATTGTAGTATTTTTGATATTTGCTAGCACATCGCTTTTTGTTTGTTGAATTATGATAAAAGGATTCATAATATTGTAGCCGAGACCCATAACGCATACTGGGTGCTGAGTTGAATTAATAGAATAAAGTCAGCTAGCGTGGGCCTGGTAGGTGCTAGGCTGACGGCGAGTCACGTGCGTTTCTATCCTTTCCTGCCATTAGAATCCTTAATTGCTCTCAGATTGGTTGTGTTACTCTCTTTTATGGTAACGCGGTCAAACTTAATTGTTTTTATGAGCGTCTGTTTTTTGAGCTTTGAATTATTAGTTTAAAATTTTCATGCAGGTGGTCTGTTACTAATGGTGTCTAGAGCATTTTAACTGACTATAATCACTAATTAAATGCTCCTTTAATTTTTTCATTGCCCGTTTCGAGAATTTATTGCATTGGCAAACGTAGTGGTTAATTACTTTTATTACTTTGTAAACATTTCAGTGTAATTCACGATGTCCTCATTTGCTGGAAATGATGTGGATTAATTGCGGTATTCTAGGAGAACATAATTACTGGAAGCTTTTACCAGCGGCTCCACCGGAGTCCGGGCCACTGGTATGAAGTATGTCGCTGATTTAATTGCACATTTATCTAATTCAAGCGATTTTACTTTAATTACTTTCTTCAGTTACTACATAGTAGTATAAGTAGGGTATAGATTAAATTTTTAATCTATTTTTAATATCTCGTTTACGATTTACGTCGTACTATTGTTAAAAAGTACTGAACATATTTTGTAAAAAGTTATTTTAAAAATTTAATATTTGTATAGGGCTAGAGTTAGAATGTATGTAAAATATTATTATTTATGGGTTTTGAAGTATTTTACCTTCGTCATGTTTAGCTCTGTGAAAGTTGTTTGGTTTATTACTTTTTTGTATGTATATGTACCGATGTATTAGAAACTACTTAACGTGAAAAGCAACTAGACTTATTATATATTGTCTTAGATTACTGAAAAATGAGTAAAAACTCTTCTTCAAGTTATTATACGTCTATTTTAGTATTCGGAGGCAGTGTTGCTTTAATCGCATTTATACGAAGTGTGAGAGTTTACTAATGTATTTTACATGATGTGTTTGTCAGCTAAATACAGTATCTCAATATTGATAGTGATCAATTAGAATATTTAAGTATTTATGTAAGTGGAAGACTTAAGAGAGATCGCGTCACGTAGCGGAGGCAGGGACGAGCTCGGAGATCGGAGCGATCTATCCGATGACGGAGTATACTATGATTATTGTGTTTATTTGCGCGTGGCGTGTGTTAATGGTGTGTGTGTGCGCGGGCCACCCAGGGCGAGGCCACACACCGCGACCACACACGACGCAGCGCCGCGCCCGTACTATCGTCTGCCAAACCGCTACCGTACATCGATCCGCTTTGATTGACGTGCGCCGTACAACTGATCTCGACATTTGTATCGACTATCGAGTGTGTAACTGCGTAGTGACTCGCGACTTTCTCACACGGCCGCCTTTGCCCTTGGCTACCAAACTTTTGTTACAACTCCACTAGAGACCATTACAATGAAATCTCATAATGTTTTGAGGAGGTTATCGCTAGCTAAAGACCAACAATTTTCTAAGGAAAATAATATTTTTAAGAACTCTGTAAATGGAAATAAGTTTATATCTTAATAGTCTAATCAGAGATTTAAATAATGTCAGATACAAAACGTCAGTAAAAGAAAATAGTATTACAAATGTTAGGCGTGCCGTAAATAATAATAAATAAGGTGTGTGCCTAGTACTAAATTACAGAATCTGAATGGTAGATAATTCATGCGCCAGTGGGTCAAACAAGCAAAAGTCATAAGTCAAGTTGTTTACCAGAGAGGCAGAAAGTACATAAGTCAGGTTCCAGCGGAAACGAAATTCGATAAATGTTCGCTTAATACATTGCGTATTTGCAACAAAGTTGGTTATTTATCACAGCTCTTTCGATCTTCGATCAATCATCGTAATGCGTCGTTTGTTTTGTTATCAATTAAAAAAAATGTTAAGCGAACTTATTGTATTACAATTTAAGAATTTCCTACACAAAACCCCAAAACTTGAAAGCTTATTATGGTATAGTTTACCTGGAGTATGATTACTCGCGATATAGCTACCGAAAATAAAGTTAAAAAAAAAAAGAACAAGGTATTCATTGAAAGCGCCGTGCGCTTAAATTTATAACCGCTAATTAGTGGAACGAAGGTTTATGTTATACGTTAAAGAAATACTTCAGATTATTTGACGTTATATAGGTATGTGATATTTTTAGCCATAAACCATAACTTACATTTTTGGAATAGTACAAAACGATTTCTTAGCAATTTATTCTAGGAATACCTATTGGTATTAAGTTGCCAACAATGTTGAATATTCATATGTACATACATATTTCTTATCTCAAGAATTCAATCTCAATACTATAAATCGCAATTATAATTTAATGTCGATAGCGTATAACATTTGTCGTGATGATATTTATTCTATAATTTCCTAACTATACTAATATATAAAGCTGAAGAGTTTGTTTGTTTGTTTGAACTCGCTAATCTCAGGAACTACTGGTTCGAATTGAAAAATTATTTTTGTATTGAATAGACAATTTATCGAGGAAGGCTTTAGGTTACATAACATCACGCTGCGATTAAAAGGGGCGAAGATATAATGGAAAATGTAAAAAAAACGGGGAAAATTATTCATCTTTGAGGGCTTCCTTTGCGTGCGCTGCGAAAACGGTTCAAGATACCAAAAATATGAATGAAAGAATTATTCCTCTTTAAATGATCTAAAAAAAGGTATAAGCGACAGTATATGTCTATCTTCTAAGATTGACTGACTATAACATAATAATAGAAATAGAACCGACGGTTACGAAGTCGCGAGCAACAGCTAGTAAGTATATATTAAGCAAGGTAGGAAGTATATGATAATTAGCCACGCTCCTCGATTTTAAATATACATACTTAGTTCCCATGGAAAAAGCAAGATATTATAAAGTATGTTAATTCAGAATCTTCAGCTCAGATCTCTCATGCGGTATTCTGATGAATTAAGACTTGGGGTGCTTCAAGAAGAGAGCGTACATCTTTTTAAAAGGTCTGCAACCCATTCCAGAGTTGTCGAGCTCTACGAGTGTTCATGGGCGGCGATGACCACTTACCATCAGGCGGTTCGCCTGCTCATTTACCCACCATGCTATAAAATAAATCTTATGCCAAAGTTCAGTTAAATATATTCAGTAGTTTAGGCTATTGATACAGCCAAAATCAGGAGCTTTAATGAAATCGAACAAATAGGGGCAAAATTAATAGGTAGGTACTAGGTAGGTAGGTGCATAGGAGCACCCCTAAATATTAATATTATTCTGTATTTGTTGCTATAACAACAACATAAATAGTTTGTTTATGGAAATTTTAATAGTCCGATACACGGTCAGACGGACAGGGAAATCTTAGTAATGGGGTCTCATTAATATTTAATGTTTTTCTTAAATAAATAAAAGCAGAATAGTTACCTACCAAAAGTGACTCAAATGGTTTTTATATCAGGCAAGGGAGTCCGTCGCCACGTAATTACCGTATCTTTTGACACGTAATTATTCCCGGCTCCGGACACGGCGTCATAGCTTGTAGATGTTGCAAGTACCCACTAAAATGGTTTTGTAGTTCATTAAAAACAAACCATGAATATACTGTTTTATATAAACATTTACCAGGGTATTCCACGCATTAAATTTAAGATGAAATTGACAATACTGTTTTTTTGATAAAATGACAGATATAATTACCAAATAAAGTTTTAGATATACCTACATGTATTCTTAAATACCTACTGTAAGGTTTTTTATTACTTCTTCAAAAAAAGTACAAGCAAATAATACATACGTATTTAAGTCACTTAAGTGTAATATTTGTTTAATAGCTAAATATAAAGTTCTGCGAATCTTTGACGGCGCGGCGGTATCTTCTGAGCAAGAATGGCCGCGTCGGCGTCGCCGGTCGCCGGGCGGCGGGCGTGTCCAATCACTGCTCCATCAATATCAGTCAGCTCTATTGAGATGTTTAGCTGAGCCTCCGGTTTCAGCTTGCGAATCACACAGACAACTTCCGCCTGGTTTTTATATGCCCAATATCATTTTAGATGTAACGATAGCACATAGATAACATATAGTAGATACGGTGCAGTGTACCTAAAGATTATAACAGATTTTAATATCACCCTTATATACATCCCTATTCAACGAATAATACTTATATGTATTATGATAGTTTATAGCCACAAAATCGTACTGTGAGAACATTTCGTAACACAGGTATTTAAAAATATAGTGTGGTGTTTTAAACGTATGTATAACTCAATAATTGTATTAAGATTTAGTGTGTCATGTGTAAATTATGAAGTTTAAAGTTAAAGAATAAAAGGGGTTTTATTATTGTCTTTTTTGGCTTAAAAGTAGGTATATTATCATTATTATAATGTATGTAGTATGATCGATTAATAGAGAGACACATTGTAAAACACTAGGACAGAACATTATACCACAGTAATCATTATTTTATTAGAAAGACGTATTACAAGAACGTAAAGCAAAATTAAGCTGTAAAAGTTATTTGAAAATTTTATTTTATTCGCCAAGCTATATAAAGTGTACACATCCGATTGCAAAGTTTGAAACATTGTATGTTTAACATTTGTAATTAGTGGTACAACGGAGGTTTACTAGCCGTAAAATTTAATGTCCTCATTACTTGTATCTTGTTGCGGTCACTTGTCATATTCGTTTGCAAGTTTAGTCTTAAGCAAACTTTACAACACCAAAGCATATCTTTGTATACATACCTAACTATAAAAAAGGTTTTTGTTATGATTGTTAGAAAGAAAAATATGTCCCCCATATACATATATTAATTACCTGGATTATTATATGTAAAGTATGTGCTCAACAAGTGGATTAGTAACACAGGTTGATCAATAAACAAGGTTTTATGTTAATGTTAGAAATTACTTATTAAATAAATATTGAAATAATAATAATAAAATCAGATACTATTACCTAACCATAGAGGGCAGAGAAGGCAGAGGATGTAGCCGGGTCTCTATCGCAACTGGCTAGGGCATGCTTTTTGTGGCCCGGACCACCCACCATAACTGCTTCATAATTTTATTGTTCAATAAACTAATTTATTGCCTCGAATAAATTTTTACATTTTTAATTTAAAGAGCTTTTTGTTATACGAACGTACCGGATCGTGGTTGTTGTTGCACCATGTTTTTGTGATCGAAGTTGTAAACGTAAGACAGCAATTGCAGTGTTTGCAAACTTTGAAAAATAAACGAAAAGAAAAAAATCATTTTGAAGAAAATAAGTTCATGATAAGAGTTAAAATTAAACTTATTTGGGAGACCGACTTACAGATATCAATTATATTGATAGACTAGCTGTGCCAGCGACTTCGCCCGCGTAGAAAAGTGACTTTGGGCAGCATTTTTGAAAATGCTTAATCCGCGCCAACAAACGTTCAGCGAGTTCAACGTGATTCTTTAAATTGCCATAACTTTTGTATTTATCAACCGATTGACATGAATTAAACAATAAATGTTAAGTGAAGCTTACCACAATATATCATTGAAAACCCCATCTAGATAGGATAAGCCGTTTCTGAGATTAGCGTGCACAAACAAACAGACAAACAGACAAAAATTCCAAAAATCATTGTTTTGGGTTCTATTGCGTTAATAAAGGTCTCCTGTAATATTTTTTCTCAAGTATCTTCCATGTACAGACAGCGACCCGTTATGTTTTTATTATAATATGTATAGATATAGATATAGATGAATCGTTTTTAGGGTTAGAAGTTTTGTCATTTTGTCATGTTCGTCCGTCCGTCCTCTTCAGCTCTAACGATTTGAGGTAGAAAGAGTTTGTATACCTAGTTATGTAGAATCATTATGTGGTAACAGTGTTGAAGTAAAGTACATGTAACGTCTAACATATGAAGTGGAAGTGATTTTTTTCGTACGAGATGATGGAAGTCCATGTTAATTTTGCATATCTAGTAGGTACCTTAGATGACTTTGTAAGTTTTTAAGTTGGAGATTGTTAGTAGTAAGTAACTTAGAAAATGCAAATAATACATATACCATACCGACACGCATAATTATTATTTTTTTATAAAAAAGGTACCTAATACGGTTTTTAAAAATAGAGTTTTTTTTATTTAGCTTAATGGAATTAAGAAACTGTTATTTTTATTCTGATTAAATGATAATTAGACTAGTGTTTCATGTTTGGACTCAACTGAATGCTCCTTATGGCATACATGGTAGGTTGCAAAATTATTATGACCATTTTTAGCAAATCAAGAACTACAAGTTAGTTTTGCGGCTTAGTAAATGCTTTAAACTGCAACTTTAGTAATAATTGGATGTGTTGTAAAAAGTGGTAGTTTTGAAACGTTAACTTTTAATAAGATCTCGTTCGTAGGGTTACCACGATTATTTTACTTTTTTAATAACTTATTATTTCACCATAATATACGTGTTTGTATTTATTTATAAAGGGAAGCTTCAAAACGTCGTCGACTTCATCTCTTGTGTAACAAAGGAAACCATAAACTTGACCATACGTTTTGCGTCTGTAAGAGTAAAACCGTATTTATTATGTACGTAACGTGTTTAGGACGTATCGAAATTTCCAATTTGCAATCGATATACTCGTTCTACAATATAAAACGGCAGTTGTATTGAATTATAAGGACATTTAGATGCATGTTCATGGATTGAGACGGGCTATAGAGCCGTCACTTAGACCACCCACGGGGTGAGCGAGCTACTATCGATATCATACCTAGTTGGATATTGACGTCTTGCCGGTTAAAACGATTTCACTGACGTCCGTTGAGTACCTGTTCATTGTTCCATTTTGGCACTAAACAATACCATTAGCCTTGGTCGACGTTAGCTGAAAAACTCGTTTGACATAGATAATTTATTTTTTTTAAGCCGACAATTCTCTTTGATTACCTACATAATGTACGTCATGCTTAGGCTCTGTCTTTTCACCTGTGTGCAGGTTAACTCAATTGTTACATAACGTAACTTGGAAAACAAATTGTTTGATAATGTTTATCGTATCTCTAAGTCGGCAATTTATCCAATTAGGTGCTCGCTCGCGGCGGACCACCCACGACGGGAGGCTATTAAACTTAAATTATAAATTATTTACCTTTATTTTGGGCCATGGGTCGGCAGAATTTAGTTTGTGTTTACCTTGTATTAAAGGCACGAATATTTGAAGCTGTGTATTACATATAAGGGGATACGATGAAACGTAATTTTCTTAGAATTTACACAAATTTGTGAAATAGTGTTATGTGGTATATGTATGGTAGATCAGATTCAAATCTCAAGAGGCTCTCTTTTAATAATCATTAATTTATTGCTTAATAGTTATTAATTGATCTATAATATGAAGATATTTGATGTCCAGAAAGAGTGTAATGAAGTAATGACTATTACATAGAATATAGCTGTTGTGTTTCAAGTTTTTGTAGATTTTCTGTTTTCCTTTTAATATGTGGGTCGGTGAAGACAATAAAACTTGAGGACCTCATAAACGTTAATTTATGTACAATTTAATACGCAAAGCTTGACCTCCACGAACAGTTTCTAAATCAAAGAATTTATTACAGTAACATCATTAATATTTATCAAGCGATATTCGTGATTCGCAAATTTATTTAGCGTGATAAAAAAGTAATAAAATTAGTACGGCTAATAATATGCATATTAAGCTATCAAATGACATTGTCTGTCCTAGTTGGAAGTAGTCCTGTCGTAGTAGTTCCGCACAAAAAAAAAAGAATATTGGAATCGAATTCAATTATTTCTGGTGCGTGTACACACTCATGGTATTTGGCTAGTAGCTATAAAGCGTTTTCCAGTTATAGAGCATAGTGCGACATTTCTTTCAATGTCAAATTGAAGAAAAAGTTGTTCATTTTCTGTCACTGCGCATGTAATTGCACGCATCAAGAGAAAGCAATACTTTTGACAGTGCTTGACGTATGAACATAGAAAGGTGTAGTCGAAAAATTCAACATTAAGCAATATGCCTCATACTGCGCTCTAGTGCTTTAATTGGAAATCTAGGTATATTTTCGTCACGTGCGTTTGCCAAGCTGTTCTTTTTAAATGAGAAGATTAAAGAAAACTATTGACATTTCATTCATATTTAAATATAGATAGCATAGATAGAGATGCAATTTTATATAAATGCTATTCGTACGGAACCCCCTTAAAATAAGCGCTCGTTCGTTATTCATACAAATATACATCAGTTTCATTGATACGCATGTTGAGTACATTAATGCCAGCAGAAAATGTCACTAGAGTTTTTTATTGGCCTCGTAAAACTAATGCGTGGTGTTTGAAACTTCGACATAGAGGATAAATTTGTAATTTGCACATTTATCGACTACTAATATTTTTTATAAAACCAAAGAAAATTAATTAGTATTGTTTAATAATGCGGTTAGTGGTGGGATATCACTACCAATTGTCATATTTGTTTTACGACGTACTATAGTAATGAGCTATCTATCCATTGTCCCTATATCTAAATTATTATTTTTAGGCGATTAATGTTCTTTTACTTTCCATTAAAAACATTTATGAAAATTACCTAAATGTAAAGGTATATTTATAGATAAAGCCTTTAATGATATACTTCTAATCGTAATAATAATAGCAGCATTTATGTTTGAAAACGGTATTCAGTCAGGTTAATTGAATTATTAAACATTGTGATCTCAATTTCGTGTCCCACGCGATGTTCCTAGAAGATATATAGGGAGACGTCCCGCGGCGTTTTCGCTCGAAGTGTCAAAATGTCTAAGGTAAACCACCCCGAAGAAAACACAAACGCAATGTTTAGTTCCCTGAATTATGCTAATATAATTCTTATTCAATTGGAATAAGGACCACAGCGATTGTTTACTTGTATTTTAGATTTCGGCCAAACAATTGCGGTGCGTTATATCAAGGAATAGATCTTTACGACGCATTCCTGCTTTTGAGTTTCGAGTTCAATAGTTTCGTTTACACCTCCTGAAGTTCTCGGAAGGCTGTGTCGTCAGGTCTCACTTGACGTATTAATCTGATTGCAAATTTATTTGTTACAACTTCAGATTTGTGGAATAGACATTTTTGATTGAAACGTAGTCTATTGTCATGAATCGGCATGCCACAAGCAAAAATAAAGATTCTGTAAAAACACTTTGTTGAAAAGGCCAGAAATATATTCCAATTTCCAAGCTTTGGTGTACTTATCTTTAGATAACTAACGGCTAAATACTCATACGCAAATTAAATTTATGTATTTAATTAAATTTAATTAAAATTAAATTTATGCCTTAAGACTCGTTATTTTGACAGAATTGTAATAGTGCGAACTGTCAGATGACAGATCGGACCGGTTTAAGTTGTACTTAATTTTAAGTAGCGTTTAAGTACTCCGGCATTAATCTGAACTTTTTATGTGAAATAATCTGATGCTTAGGTAAAAAAACATTATTTTTTTATATTTTATAAGAATTAGTTATTATGATCGATACAAGTCCAAATAAATGCCATCAATAAATGTTTGCTCGATATCCCATCGCTGCATGAGAGTATAGATTCTTAGAAATTGGAAATGTAATTTAAGCGTTTGTGGTAAGTTCTTGATTGGTGCAGTTTGCTGTTTAGTCGTGTGGATGCAGCGGCACTCGCCTGGCACGCCCGCTAAATAAATTCATTAGTTAACCACCGTCGGCGGCGTTTTATGTCGGCAACATCAAAGGGCCGGCCCGCCGCCCTGCCGTGGGCGCGTTCGGTCGACTTTTTACTTAAAAACCTTTGTAAACAAAATGATATGGTATATGATCGAACATTTGATCCATATTTATATTAAATACATACTATAGTTATGGAGGTTATGTGTACTTAGAGAACAATACACTTTCTGTAATATTATGACTAAGCCTCAAAAGTTTATGCATATTTTATCTTATCATAACCACAAAAATATAAGAATTAGAATAATGTTCTACTGATGTTTTTAGAATATTAAAATATACATAGCATTTGCTCACAAGTTATGATACTTGTGTGATATTTCGATTTTTTTTTTTTAATTAATTCACTTATTATAATAAAAACAACGCAGTGTAATTTATATACTGCAAGTGTATGTATTACTATCAGTTTCATTCAATCGTTTTATTTGGTGTAGAATACCCTACCGTCT
>JADANM010006098.1:4190409-4219436 GCA_026213755.1 Eurema hecabe
TTTTTCTCGCTTGTTAATTTTATGAATATTGTTTAGGTTTGTTTTTGTTATGTTTATTTATGTTCATGTTGTATTTCAGTTGATTTATGTGGCCGTTACGTTAGTACAATGGCGAGACCCGATCCGCTCGCAGGCGGGTGTCGGTATTGCTGGAGTACTCCTGCTTTCTATCACCATTGCTGCAGGCTTAGGCTTTTGCGCTCTGTTAGGTGATTATTTTATTTGTTTTTATTTTATTTTTGGTTTTACACATCATTAAATTTAAAACAGGGTTAAGACTAAAGCCCGTTGCAGGGGACGTGTCTTTTATTTCAATTTTTTTTTACAACATACATAATTGTAATTGCGTATTATTTTAAATATCGCTGTTTATATTTTTCACGACTTGTTTTCAAAAAGGTTTTATATGTATAACTAATGTGTATTTATTTATACGTCTATCTATTAAACGCGTTTATAGTCTAAGTCAATGCTCCACATTTTTTTTATAACAAGCTTTACCGGAAATAATTAACGAAACCTTTGAATTCCAGGCATACCATTCAACGCGTCGAGTACGCAAATAGTGCCATTCCTAGCGTTAGGGCTAGGCGTCCAGGACATGTTCCTTCTCACTCACACGTACGTGGAGCAAGCGGGAGAGGTGCCGCGCGAGGAGCGCACGGGGCTGGTGCTCAAGAAAAGTGGACTTAGCGTCTTGTTAGCGTCCCTTTGTAATGTGATGGCATTTTTGGCAGCGGCTTTGTTGCCCATACCGGCGTTCCGAGTATTTTGCTTGCAGGTAAGATCTATTGACTGATTACTTGTTGAGGTTTTGTGTTTCGAGAAATAATTGCTATAATTGATCAGTGGAGATAGACAATTGTAATTTAAATGGTTGAAAAGCCTTGGTCACTTCATGTGTGCTATGAATAATGTAGTATAACTAAGTCATCTATTTATTTGCGTTTTTCAGATAAGCTTTTTTACGTAATAAATACATACATTTTCAAACAGAAAAAATAGGTATATAATATTAAATTGATGATGTTGTTCTCAGGCTGCAATACTTCTTCTCTTCACTCTTGGTTCGATGCTCCTGGTATTCCCTGCGATGATATCACTTGACTTGCGAAGACGATCAGCCGCCAGAGCAGACCTTCTCTGTTGTTTATTGCCCGAGTCTCCACTCCCGAAAAAGAAGTTTCCAGAAAGATCTAAAAATCGCTCGAGAAGAAACGAAAAGGTATGTATTACATAATCTCTAAATAGTATAGAACAAAGTCGCTTACTGTCCCTATATCCCTAAGTATGCTTAAATCTCTAAAACTACGAAACTGATTCTGATGAGTTTTTTTAATAGATACTTTTTAATAGATAGAGTGATTCAAGAGTCGGGTTTATAAATGTATAATACATACATACTAGTAATATTAAAAATAGGCACTCTAACACACGTTTTAAAAGTATATAAATAAGTATTAATTGTTTTTTTTTTAATTTCAGAGCAGGATAGATACGTCTCGTCAACCGTTAGATCCAGAAGTTAATGAAGAAGTAAAAACATGTTGTCTCAGCATTTCACTAACCAAATGGACAAAAAATCATTATGCACCGTTTATTATGAGGCCCTCTGTTAAGGTAACTTGACTTATTTTATTTATTTCTTTCTTATTACATGTATTCGAATTGACACAATAAACATTTAATTGGCTGCCTTATCACTAATAGTGATTATTGCCAGGCAACCAGGCTATACATAAAATAACATAATTAGAAATACATAAGAGAGGGAAGTCAAAGAACAAGAAAACTAAACATTAAACTTTAAAAATCTATTTACATGTATACATTTTTATTTTTTAATTATTTTTTTTAATAATAAAGCAATATTAATATTTAGTACATTTTTTTTAGGTAACATCGATGCTAGCTCTCATTGCACTTATTCTGGCCAGCATATGGGGTTCTACCAAAGTAAAAGATGGATTAGATCTGACGGATATCGTCCCCGAGAATACTGATGAACACGAATTCCTTTCGCGACAAGAAAGATACTTCGGGTTCTACAACATGTACGCCGTCACCCAAGGCGACTTCGAATACCCGACCAACCAGAAACTACTGTATGAATATCACGAACAATTTGTCAGAATACCGAATATAATAAAGAACGACAATGGGGGCTTACCGAAATTCTGGCTGACACTCTTTAGAGAATGGCTCCTAGACTTACAAGTCGCGTTCGACAAAGAAGTTGCAAATGGCTGTATAACCCAAGAATACTGGTGCAAGAATGCTAGTGATGAAGGCATATTGGCCTATAAACTTATGGTCCAAACCGGACACGTTGACAATCCTATTGACAAATCTCTGATCAATTCCGGGCATAGACTCGTCGATAAAGAGGGGATTATTAATCCGAAAGCGTTTTACAATTATCTATCAGCGTGGGCGACTAACGACGCGTTGGCTTACGGAGCATCTCAAGGGAACCTGAAACCACAACCGCAAAGATGGATACACTCTCCCGAAGACGTTCACTTGGAAATAAAGAAGTCATCTCCATTGATCTACACCCAGCTACCATTCTACCTCTCTGGATTGAGCGATACGGATAGTATTAAAACACTGATCATGTCAGTACGAGAATTATGCTTGAAGTATGAAGCGAAGGGACTGCCAAACTTCCCATCTGGAATACCGTTCTTGTTCTGGGAGCAGTATTTGTACTTGAGGACGTCTTTGCTTCTGGCTCTGGCCTGTGCTCTAGCTGCCGTATTTGTGGTAAGTTTTTTCTATGTAAAGTCATGTTAATCAAACTGAACAATCTCATGTTTCTCACAGTTAACTATAAATAAGGTAACACAGGTTTATAAGATCAAAAATGAACCTTACAATTTTTTCCATTTTTCTAGCTTTGTAACAAACGTTCTTTTAGTACTATATCGCGTATATCAGTCGGTAACACTGTGATAAGAAACTTATGCCTCAAAGATAAGATTTTCTGCCATTAGACATTACCAGGTTCTCGGATCGGGCAACTAGTTTCTAAACACACTGTTTATGTTTTAATCAAGATTGCGAAGTTTTAATCAAGATAATGTTTGCAGTGTGTAATGGTGGCGCTGCTGAACGCGTGGGCGGCGCTGCTGGTGACGGTGTCGCTGGGCGCGCTGGTGCTGCAGCTGGCGGGCGCCATGTCGCTGCTGGGCGTCAAGCTGTCCGCCATGCCCGCCGTGCTGCTCGTGCTGGCCATCGGCCGCGGGGCGCACTTCACGCTGCATCTGTGCTTGGTGAGGACTCGTTTGATATTAAAATATGTTTTAATCTATTAAACTACATTACAGTAGATTTATGCCTGAAAGAAATGGCTTCCATAAGGACGCCATTTACATGTGTCTGTGTTTTTCCGTATTTATCTTCATGTATATGATGTTATATTATTACATGTATGTACTAAAGAATTTTTAAATAAATTTGTTATAATAATATTACTATAATGTTGTTAAACTCAAATGTTTCGTATGAACGACGTTGTTAAAATTAAAGACATAAGAGGTTTACTAGATGTGCTTGTAGAGCTTAAAGATTAAAGATTTTATTTTTACGTTAAATAATTACTATCTGTGCCCCGGAATGTTAAGTATGGCAATACCGGAATGTAAAGTATCCTATGTGTGAGTTCAAGATATGACTTTCAGACTGATAATGTATATTGCTTGTGCAGGGGTTCGTGACGTCGATCGGGTGCGCGCGGCGGCGCGCGGCGCTGGCGCTGGAGAGCGTGCTGGCGCCTGTGGTGCACGGCGCCGTGGCGGCCGCGCTCGCCGCCTCCATGCTGGCCGCCAGCGACTTCGGCTTCGTGGCGCGCCTGTTCCTGCGCCTGCTGCTCGCCATGGTCGTGCTCGGCCTGCTCGATGGCCTGCTCTTCTTCCCGATCATACTCTCCATACTCGGTCCGGCGGCTGAGGTAAGCGCTTGTTTTGAATACTTAATCTATTTTATAAACGGTAAATTTCGTAATAAAATATATAACCGTATTATATTATAACCATACTATGTTTAACCGGTTAATATTAAAAAACACACACACGAATACACAAAAATTGTAATATTGAATTCCTTTAAAAATAATTTCGCAATGGTAATAATATAACCATACTTCTCAATGGATTTCCCTAATAACATAACATAACCGATATTTTCCATTTTTTTTATTAAAGTAACACTCGAAATATTATTACAGGTGCGACCCCTCGAACACCCGGAGCGTTTATCCACGCCGTCGCCGAAGTGCTCCCCCGTGCACCCGCGCAAGTCCAGCTCCAACTCCAGCAACGACAAATCTAGTCGGACGAAGTCGGCGCCGCGCCCGAGCGCCCCCTCCCTCACCACCATCACCGAAGAGCCGTCCAGTTGGCACAGCTCCGCTCACTCGGTGCAGTCGTCGATGCAGTCCATCGTGGTGCAGCCGGAGGTGGTGGTGGAGACCACCACGTACAACGGCAGCGACTCCGCGTCCGGCCGCTCCACGCCCACCTCCAAGACGTCGCACGCTGGAGCTATTACTACTAAGGTGATCTATTTTAACATTTCGTTTTGTTTTAATGACTATTTCCTCTTATGTAACAACCAAATTTATTTATCTCTTTTTCTGATTTAAGAAAATTATGATGTACATTTAATCTGTAAATTATCTAATTAAAAATCTGTAATTAAATTAAATATATCTGATGATACTATGGACACTATTTTAATCCAAATTTATTTTATTAGGTCACCGCTACGGCGAACATCAAAGTTGAAGTCGTCACCCCGAGCGACAGGAAGTCGCGGCGATCCTACCACTACTACGACCGCCGCAGAGATCGGGACGACGACCGCGACCGGGACCGAGATCGGGACCGGGAGCGGGACAGGGATAGGGACAGGGACCGTGAGAGGGACCGAGATAGAGATAGGGATCGCGACCGCGACCGCGATCGTGACCGCTCTCGCGAGAGAGATCGCAGAGATCGCTACAGAGATGAAAGGGAACATCGCGCTTCGCCTCGTGAGAATGGCCGAGATTCTGGACACGAGAGTGACTCGTCCCGACATTAATTAACCGAGGGTTGTTTAAAAGTGAGTTATTATTTTGGACTATTACTTTATATAAAGCGAGAATTAAAATAAAACGAATGTACATCATTGTAGAAATGAAATACGACATCTTTACCTACAGTTATGGAGTCGTCCTCTAAGTTGAAATTAGCGTAAAAGTGTTTTAAGGTCCAATGTGTATCGCCTTAAGACAGTATTACGATGTATAGTAGAATATGATTTAGCGGAGGCTATATTTTGGTGCCTTAGAAGTGCTAGTGATTGAATTAGTAAGTATTGCATCATTATAATTTCATGTATCACAAATTTTACTATGTAGAGTTGAATAGTGTAACAGCTTTGCACCTTTGAATTAGTCACAAAATTATATATGCGGGTTTTGACGTATTCATTTAATGTACCTCGATTGCAATACCTACTTAAGACTCCTCAAGGTCATACATAATTGTGGAGAATGTTTATAAAATTTCATTAAATTTCATTTTTTTAATTTTCTATGGTTATCTATGGTCGTGGGAAGTTTCAACCATTCCATAGTGCTAGTGCTTCTATAATATTATCCAGTACTGAAATAGTATTCATTGTTCAGCGATATAACGCGACAGTGATTTCGATAACCGATATAGGCACTCGATGTCTTTATACGTGCAATATAATTGCATTCGTACACTTCGGACGGAAAGGTCTTCGCGTTGCATCGCTTCCACCGGGTTACTTGTACAGACCAAAAATAATGTTCTTTGTATACATTTATTCTCGTGTGTTCCTATTTTAAAGACATTTTCGATTTCTTTTTGTTTTAACAATTTATTATGTTCATATTCGTTTAAAGACTGGGTCGAGTTAATTTATCATATTATTTATTCTGTGTCTATAATTTTATTTTAATTACGCCGCGAGATCCGTTGCGCAGGTTCATTGTACAAATTATTTAAGTAGATTGTATATTAGTTAAGGTATTATTTATGAGATTACTAAGATATTATTATACAAATAGCTGTATTGTTGTGATCATTGTAAGCTCACGATGTTAGGTAAAGACTGTCTAGAGTTCAGGGTACGGGATGACCTTTATTGCTTCCATTTTTATAAACGGCCGATCTAAAATGAAATTCTAGTTTTGAACTGTGTCTGTGATAAATGTATTGAGTCGTGCCGCGTATTTATTATATCGGCATACTTTAAATATTTCTGCAAAGCACAGTTTTCGGGGTATTCTAAACAGCAAATTGTATGTCAAATCGGCTCGCATCGTAACTATCATTTGTTGTAATTGTAATGAATACAAATTATGTAAAATATATCCTTATTAGCTATGGCATTCTTTTTTCAAAGACATGTTAAAGCAATGGTTGTAAAAATTAAATATTTGGTACAAGCCACACCTCCGATGTAAACGCTAGTTGTCGCAATGTGCAGAGTACTTACTAGTTTCTATTAATTTATCTTAAATAGCGATAGTTCTGTAAATATAGCGTAAGTAGGACAACAAGGAACGCACAATTTAAAACGATTACACTTTGCATATCCCATATTTTTATACAATTTTAACTGACATATTGTCAAAAAACTAGCTACGATAAGTGAAATATTATGCTCTGTGTTTATTAACTTGGTATTATACAATTAAGATGTATTAACTTTTGTCTTGCTTTTAAATTTTAAACGCTGTTTCATCTTATATTCTCTAGTATCTATGAATTCCATTCATAGCACGGTACTTACGGAATATCATTTTTAAACGTTCAAATTAATTTTGACTATATTATACAAGAAATTTGTTATGAAACGTTAACGACTGTATTGAGAAAATAAATATTTTACATGTATATATGTGTTATGGTTTTATTTTTTATTTCCTTTATTGTTGTTAAACGACAAATACGTATAGTTTATCTGTTCTACGTTCTTATAAATGTATGTTAAGTAAGTAAGTTAATAATAACATGACGAAGCATAAAATACATTAACATGTTTTAAACGCTCAGATAAAATATATTTACACGGGTATCGGGGGAGGTAAGACAAACTTTTGTTCCGTTACTTATATGAAAAGACCGCAACGAACGCTGTAAGTACTTTCGCTACACCAAAGTACTTTTCTGTTCGCAAAGTTTCGTCGCAAATCTCTTGTTATGTTGTCGCTGACCCGGAAGAGATAATATTATACGTCATTACCTCGTGTGCGTTAAGACCCACAATATCCTACCAGACCCAATTTGACGTTATTACATCAATATCAAAATGTATTACTTATTTAACATTGATTTAATATGAATTATCTTATGACCTTTGCCCGGCTGGCTACTTTATATACATTACCGTTTTTATTGTGCAAAAGCTGATAAAACAACTTATTATTATGACATTATATCTAAAGGACATAATAACAAAAGAAACAAAGTTTTTATCTCGTGATATATTAAATATTGTTATAGTTAGTTTGGTGAAGCTTTTATTTCTTGATCTCTAATTGAAAGCAATCGTCACCCTGTACAATTAGCATCATTCAAATTTATATAAAGGCCGGACGGAATTTGGCGGCAACAATGCCTGCGACATTCCTTAGAAGTCAGATGCGCGGGAATCAATAAAGGATTTCCTGGCGGCGTGCCCACGCATGTGCGTGGCGAACTGGTGGTCGACGGCAACCGCTTCGACCACCAAATTTACCAAATCTGAACCAATTCAAAGAAAAACATCTACATTTACCTCCTACCAAGATAAACTTACTTAAGGGGTTCGATCGTGGGTAGACGGATGCGGAGCGTCGATCTCGGCCGTAACATTAGCCTTCGTGACGGCCAACCCCATGCATGATCAAATAAATCTCAATAATAAGGATGCGTTATTGGGCGTATGATTCTCGCGCAGCGTCACTGCGGCTGGGCGGGGCGGGGCGGGGCGGGGCGGGTGGTCGCGGCGGCGCGGCGGCGGTTCGCGCGCGACACTCTGACCCCGCGCCCGACCGCGCCACGTCCAGCGACCGTACTCTATGCACGAGCCTAGGACTTAGTGACATAGCAGTGCAGTGCGAACCGTGTTGTCCCATGTAGGGGATTGTGTGGTGCTCGTGTGATGTGGGGAGTGCGATGGTGCTAACAACCATGTCTCGGCGCCCGCTACTGCTCCTTGCCCTCTTTGCGGCCGCGCTCGCCAACCAGTTGGAAGACATCCCGCACAATGAGTAAGATACCATTATTTTGTAATTCATACATTATAAGACCAGACATTTTAAAATTATATTCGCATTTAAGCGCGCAACCTTGAGCTCTGTACCGATACTACAAATGTGACTTGTTTTCTTGATGAATATGATTCTAATACATTAATTCACACTATTATTATGAAATTTGCATATACAGCTATTGTATTTAAAACATATTATTATTAAAAGGATCAATTTTATGATAACGCGGTTTATATTTGTATGGTGACATTATATGAGCGCTATTAGTCCGCAGATATTATGCAACGAACCACAAATAATATCAATATTTAATTAAACGCAGCGTTTCGTAAATAAGCTAATCTTCCTTAAGCATCCATTTGAGTCACTATATTATATAAATACTTAATCAAATATTAAGGCTTATTTTCCAGAAGCAATGTCATGGCATTGGCATCGCAAAAGATTTGGATTCTTCTAGCTTAAATTTCTATCTAGTCTGTGATAAAACTATAATAAAGTATCTTTTGGATAATAGAAATTATTGGACATAGTCTAATTTGAAATTTCTTTTTTTTCAATTAAAAAGTTTGTTGAGGTTTATTACTCTGTTAAACTTTTAACAATTATCTGTTAAATTTCAGTCTTATCGAACAATGGCAAGTGGGTCAAATTCAACTCGCAAGATAAATCTTAACGTACCGTATTGGAAAAATTATAGCAAGTTTAATCAATTGCCGTTAATCTGTAGTGGGATTAAGACAAACAGTCTCTACATACAGACAGACATTAATTCTGCTTTTTCTTGTTAGGTACGGAACCGTTAAAACATAGGTTTCAGTTGGTGTTAAAATCTAGCTTAAATCTACACAACGACCACAAGTAATTTAAAGGGGATGCGTGCCAAACTAGTACCGAGACACGGCTGGTTTAACGAGCGACACCGGGACGATATTTTGATAAAGACAAAACGGTCAGCTTTATCATTTAAACTAGAGCTAGATTCATTTGGGCCATCAGAAAATATGAATAACTTTAAATACAGTTGATCTAGTTAATTTTAAACGAGTATTAAGAGCTCTTCTTGCTGCTCAAAAACTTATTATTCGGTAGTGTATACAGTTTTTTGTCTTTTTTATATTAAGCTTGTAAATTTGCTGATATATTGCTGTCGATTATTTTATTATTATTTTTATTTTTTTTTTTTGACTGTAATATTTAGATATTTTGTGTATTTTACTTAACTTAAAAAAAAATAATTTTAATGTAACTCTAGTGTAGTGTCTGAACTAATATTATGTACTAATATAATGCATGCTATATCCTTTTATAAAAAAAATCATAAAATCTAATGTCAAAGATGTCATATTTTAGTATGTAAAATGAATTTTTGTTGAAGGATGTTTTTTTAAATAAATAAATTAAATAAATAAATAAGATACGTTATATATACGTTTTTATATTAACCCATTAACGCCCAAAGTGAAACTGCAGTATATTTTTGTATTGTTTTTCAATTTATTAGTCCATAAGGGATAAAATATGCTATATAAGAAGATAAAATAAAAAAAAAATAATGTAAATATTAAGTTATAGGGGTGTACTCAGCCGTGTACAGTGGGCGCTTTAGGAGTGAAATTGTTTGAAGCAAGGTCGTTCAACACATAGCCTTTTCAAACATATTTCGCGATGCCAGCGAATTCTTTGGTGACAAATAACACATGGCAGTGGATTTTCCATCCGTTCAGGATTATTATTGTTCCGACCCCCTTGTGCCGATAAAGATAACGGACGGCTCTTAGTTTTCGTTGGACGTAAATAAGTCTGTGCAATAATTCGTCTGAAAGATAATTAGTCCTATTGCGTGACATACAAATAGCAATCAATGGAACACCAAGGTCCATCCAAACTCCAGTAAGCACGTTCAAATGGCAATTCATGGTAACCGGTGTGCACTATCAAGTTCAAAACCATGCCTATTATTTTGATTAGCTTACAAGACACTGTTATTTGTTATAAAATCCATTACATCATGATCTTTTTCAAACAATATTACGGGATTGCAGTCTAAGCTTTCAACAACGTATCTGTGTCTCTTTTGTACGATATCGGTAATTTCATAAGTAGGACTATAGGTTGGCTGAGTTTTCCTCGATACATGTAAATGTTTATAACATTTTTGCCACGTTTTGCAGGCATAGGTCTTAGCGTCTCATCATCACTGTTGCTCCATTCCGAAACATCGTCAAGGAACGTCCTTAGGGAAACTTGAAGCCGCCAAATTATCTTCATTACCTTCTTCCTCACCACAGCCGGATCTGGTGGCACTAATACCATATCATACTCTTCATCATTGCTTTCATCAACCAAAATTGATTCCAGGGCTTCCTCCAGTCTCTAACAGCTGGCAAATACGTTCCGATTGGCTATATCAACTTATAAGTAATACTGTAAACAAAACGAAATTTTAGTACGAATCTGCCCACTGTACCTGCCTGTGTACAACAAATGAAACAAGCCCTACTTTACAAGTTTTGTAACAAACTTTCAATCTTATATTATTATTACCAACACAAATAAATAGTCTCCATAAAAATAAAAAAATAGATTGAAATATTTTACAATTTTTGATAAAAACCAACAAAATAATCTTACCTTGTATGTCCTGTCTGGACTCCGTATTTTATTACAAAATAAGTGCCATTTTTTTTCGCGCCACCTCCTATTTTTTTTTATTATGTGGTAACTAGTTTCATCTAGATTTGTAATTTCTAACTACCTTTACCACTTACCACAGATAAAATACGTAATTTATCGATTAAGTAGTTGTACCTGTGCAGGTACAGAGGGCGGTAATGGGTTAATTTGATTTCATTAAGTGTACGTGCAACAGAAGTTTTTAGTTTAGGTTGAATATTTCCATAGCTTTAAAGTAGTATGTAATGAATTAATTATAATTTATCGTAGTCCATGCACCGTGTTCTAACCGGCTCACTAAGCACTCACTGACAGGCAATTACACATCCTGTCAGTAGCCAAATTGCTACGCATCTGTTGTTGCAACGCCGTGATATTCTACTCATTTATATGGGTTAAAGTGCAAATTAGAAGTAGGACAAATAATGCAATATATAGGAGATTATTGCAACAATGAAATCGATAAGAGCGTATTTATAAACCATTTTTGTTTAGATAATCCTAATTATTATACAAAAGATACTAATAATAATACGTAATGTTATATGTATGGCGCAGTAAAAATATATTAAAATTTTCATTTGAAGCCGAAAAGGATATTATAATTCGCCTTTGCTTACGAAGCACTGTATTGAAACGTTACTTGAAAACGAATTTCGCTAACTTTGCCGCGGCGTTGTCTGAGGATTTCGATTTGGTAAACGAAAAACTTTTCTAAAGGACAGCGTAAAATTCTGAGATGGATCAATTTTTGATAAACGACCCTCGATGCCTTGACTTCAACTGGGTGGCCGTCGTCTGTAACATACCTACATTCATTGTTTGCTTTATGCTCACAATATTCTATAACGGAAGACTAAATAACGCTTTCTTAACTCTTTTGAAATTTAAATTCAAATATGAATTTATGTACAGATGACGAAATCAGCCACTGACATTAGATACCTAAATGTCAGTTAAAAATATGCGGTAACAAGCTAAAATATATGATTTAAAGTAATGCGATTAATTAAATCAATAGTAAATAATTTATGTAGCTCTGGGTTTGGTGTTTTTTTTAATAAGGCATATTGAATTTATGTAACCTCTTATTAAAAAAAATTGCTTAAAAAAAAGAAACTTGTAGGTTTCTAGTGTAGTTCTTTTATGTGACCTAAAATCAAGACGGTTTTATATTTATAACGTTATTAAATTTTATAAAATTTAAATGATATCTGGGTATGAGCTTTCAGCAAAGTATATATATAGTTATAGCTAGTTTTAATTTAGAAAGGTCCGACCTCCGCGTTTATTAGCATTAAGCATGTTAGGCTAATAAAACTCACTTTAACGTGGGTTAGTAATCACAGCCTACGATATTAAAAATAGCTCCGTTGCTCCGTCTCAATGAAATACTGAGAGGACACTCAAAATTAGATTTATATTTTTAGCACATTTTAAATATGGATATTATCTTAAAGAAAAGTTACTTATAAGATTTACAATGTTTTGTATGAATACTTGTTAAAGCTGCTACACAATATATGTTTAGAGTTTTTATTACACACAATTATCAGTTGTCATACAATTATAGACTTATGAAATACTAACCTCGCCCAGTAGTTTTCCCCCCATCTAGGCATGTATTAAGCTCATAAACCTTCCTCTTGAATCACTCTTTCTGATAAAAAAAAACGCATGAAAATCGGTTGGGTAGGCAGAAGAAAATGTTTTGTTGTACAATATGCAAGGATAAAACACATATAAAAAAGAAAAAAAAAGATCGTACGGCTATTGTAAATAAATTATCACGGTCTT
This sequence comes from Eurema hecabe, assembly GCA_026213755.1. Lineage (NCBI taxonomy): Eukaryota > Metazoa > Arthropoda > Insecta > Lepidoptera > Pieridae > Terias > Terias hecabe. The sequence continues at coordinate 4,203,158 of JADANM010006098.1, forward strand.
CACTGAAGAAAGACGAGGGAGTAAATGTAGTACAATTTACTAGAAGCGTAGGCGTCAGTCAACGACCCAGCCTCATATTACTGAATCGCACTGCATTGTGGCCTGCGAATATTTTCTTATTCACAACTTGATGTCACACCATCGCTCATACAATGCTTGGCGGACAGAAGAATTAAGATTTTATTTATCATGTCTGTTTTGGAGATAATTATTATAAGGTTGAATCATGAAACTAACAAAGGAACGCTTTATTCTATACTCATATTATAAAGAAGATACGTTTGTGTGTTTCTTAAATTGTAAGGGGTAAGGATGTAATCTCGCGATCTACTGAACCGATTAAAAAAATTCTTTCACCAATAGAAAGCCACATTGTTGCTGAGTGTCATATGCAATAAAAAAAAACCGAAAAGGATAATAAACATTCTGCCCAACGATGTGGGCACGGGTCAGCTAGTATCTAAGATAGAGATAATTCGATTAGTCTCGTCAATTCTTGCTCCATTTAAATGTTATAGTACTTTTTATAAACCATCCAATATACAGAAATGAGTTAAAGCCGTATCATTGATCCATTTTAAATTTAGTGAGTTTAAAAATAAAATTCATCACAGATAGTGTAGGTAGTTGGCTCGTTGAAGATTTTATTAACACGTCGCTACGCTCGTAGCGGCGTCGTAGCGCTTATATTTTTAATTTAATAGTCACCGACGTACCTAAGCCTCGTCTTATTTAACTTTTTGCATTATGGTTTTAAAATTTAGTTCATAAAAAAGGATTAAATAATACGCAGCTGTATATTTAAGACTTATAATTTTTTTTTCTATAAAGAAGATTTCTTATACTGGCAACTTTAATAATAATGTCTTCAATTTATACGTATTATTATAAGCTAGTATACATTTAATACGTTGGCGTAATATAAAATATAATACGATTAAAACAGCTCAGGTATGTAGGTAACAAGGTAGGTACACGAGAGAATAACCGCTGGTTTCCGAATCGGAAGTTGGGGCGCCAAGGAAAAAAATTACTGCGACACAGCCTTTTTAGCAAAAGCTTTAAAAATAATTATTTATCAAATTCCTTTGTCACTTTATTTTATTTATAGTTGCTTTTTATATTATGTAGGTACAATGTATTTTTTTTTATGAGATCATTTTAAGTACAAAAAATTAACTTAATATCAAAAAAAATACGTTACGAGCGACATGACAAATCACATGTTTAATTCTAAAGCTCAAATTCACTCTATTATCTACAAACTAATAATTAATTATAATTTCGAGTAAATGAAACTAGTTATGATCTGTTTCTCAACGTAAATATTTGCGGAGCGGCACGCGGGGCACATGTCAAAGGCTCCGGTATTGATCTAGAGGGGGCGCGGCGGCGGGCGGGGGGCGAGGGGCGAGAGGGGGGTGAGGGGAGCGGGGCGCGGGGTGAACGCCGCGTACTACCCACAGCCACTACGGACGCGGCCTTACGTAAGGCGTCTGACACCCCGTCTGCATGCTGATTAATAAAACAACCGCTATTCGATCAAATCATACCTAATTATTTCAATTATCAAGGTTATCTTGCAGGGTCGTAGTAGCTGTTTAAGCATATTGCAGGTAGCCTATGCATTATGCAATCTCTCTACCGATCTTTCAGCGATTTCATATTAGTCTGAAAGCTTTTAGAAACTTCGTTTGGACGTATTTTATACTTGTTGTCTGGTTTATATTGTCATAAAATATGAATTCTATTGAGAATTTAAATCAATTTGAAAGCTCGTAAAAGTCTTAAACATTTATATTTATTACACCGATATGTAAACAGAAGAGCGAAGCCCTCTACATTAGCCATATAGCAGCCCAGTAACCTACTTTTATTGCAAATATCATTTGAACATTAAGCACAATGTTGCAAGTTCACAATCGCAAGCTGAGAGGAACAATATGGGCTCTCGTAAAATCAGGTGAGGGTGAATCGGGTCGGTCCTTCAGCCCCGGGTTAAACCTATTACAGTAACAAGATATTTTAAGCGGATCCGCGCACAGTTAATCCAAGTTTCTTTTGTTTTTCAACGGAACTACGAGCTCGGTAAACTATTGAGTTAAATGTTTGCAGATATTTAAATCGTCTGTTTAAAACGGTTGTTCAATTGATATTTCGAGACGATTTTTGTTGAAGATACGGGTAGTTATTGGGTCAGATGATTGTTCAGTAAAACATTTAATGTTTTATATATTCTACTGAACAATCTATTACATATCTTACGCTTACCATACACTTTTAAGTTGGTATTAAAAAAGGTTTATCTAACAAATTAATTAATCGTTATCTGCCGATGTCACAGGACCGCTTAGCTCTACCAAAACCTTAGTCCACCCTTTGCATTTCTGCGTCTGGGTAATTCCGGGCTATGTTACCCCAGCGTGAGGGCAATAATAGCGGGGAAATCAATGAGTAAGATCTCTACCAAATACTGATTCAGCAACAGACTTTGTTACATTTTCGTTAATATATTTTACATTGAATAAAATTTGTTGAACATATATTATATCACTATGTTAATTTATCAAACGTATTCAATAATAGAATTGAATTATCGACTTTAAACAAAGTTAACAAATTACCATTAACAGCTTATTCCATAAATATTTGTTTATAAAATAACAGCAGTAATTCATATGATATCGCTTAAAACGTGATAAAGGGAACACTTTCACAGTTCTAATATCATAGTGAGCACCTGTCGACCACCAAGGAGCGCTTTCAATTACTTAATATTTCAAAGTTTTATTAGCGACGACGCAACTTGTACGAACAATGCTCGAAAAACCTTCGCTGATTGTTAATGAGAATATTGTTGTCAGTTTTTAAATTTAAATTTTAAATTTACCAATTTGGGAATCCCGAATTAATAATGCTTCTGTTAAGAAGAAAAATATATGTGAGATGTTTGATATAATTATGTATGTGTTTATATAAAACATCAAATCCAATATAACGTTCAACCGGTTAAAAGCTAACGATTAAAAGCATAAATCGTTACTCCTATCGGAAAGAATAACAAAGGTAATAAAAGCTTATGTTAGGCGCTATTTTGAAACGGGTCGTGGGACTACTGGTAAATTAAAATAAAATTGTTATTGGTCCCACGAATCATTTGATCAAAGACCCAAGTTTAGCTTGCTAGCAACTATAGATATTGTGATTGTGAGATACTAACATATATTTCATGATTTTCCTTTAGTACTTCGTCGACGAGACGTTAATTTCGAAGCCCTAAAAAGTTATCGTCTTTACCTAAAGACGATAACTTTAACTTTAAACTAACCTTAGTTTCTATCGTTTTAAAGTGTTAACTACATACTTATTGAAACCAATATTTTTGTTAGATTTTTAATTTTTATATTATTCTCTACTTTTCCTATGTGTCACTGAGCGCCGTTGTAAATATCATTAAACTTTGTCCTATTTGAATATATTTTATTGTTTGTTTTCCCTTCCGTTCACATTCTGTATTGCTATATTTGCAAACAATTTTACGACACAGTGCCCTCTCGCAATGTATACGGAAATCGTCGTTTATTTGACAATTCCTGATGTTCCACACAATTTGATGGCAAACATGAGTATTCTGCTACAAAGAAAAATATGTCGTTGAATAAGTTATGTTATGTAAATATTACAGTTATCAGTTTTGAGATTTTACGGGTATATGTAGCTAACCTATGAAAATTACTTTTAATATTATAAGTAAAGTTGTAGTAGTGACTTAAAGTACAAAAAAGCGTAGGCGTTAAATGTGCTAATTCATTCCTATATATTTACATAATGTCTTGCTACTCATAGGAATTACCTACACAAGTGGCAGGAATGATTCACGCTTCCCGCCACCCCGCGGCATACGTTTACGTTACGCATAAAATTTTAAGAAAGACGTCATAATATATACTAACTTTCCTTTATATATACATTCCTTCTATATAGTACGAATAGAAGTTTTATTGAAACATACTAGAAAATATTTGTTATTTTTCCTAAACATAAAATCACAACAGCGTCCATATTTTGTTTGATACCTTGTACCTCAATAATTTTTCACTTCTTAGTAATGTGTGGCCACAGCTTCAGACTACAGCGCATATGTAATGTCGAACCGAGCCGTAAGGGGTTAAATGAAATCGATATTATCGATATAAATTGTTTTTCCTATTCGACATTTTTCTTTTAAGTACAAATAATATAATGAGAATGAGATAATAATAAAACTATTGATTGACTGAGATAGAGAATGAAATTAGAAAAGTATAAGTTAGGTCTTTATTACGATTTTTTAAGAATAAGGATTTGAATTTGAGATAGGTTAGTTTATTAATTCATGTTATTTAGTTTTTGAGTAAGAAAAAGGACGAAATTCGCTTGTGAAAATATTATGCATTCGGCTTTTCTCAAACGACGCGGACGGCCTTTCTCGGAATGGAACGCAGAGCTCATAGATCTAGCCAGATACTTAATTAAAGGCAGTGATAAACGATGCGTAACTCTTAAGGTGGAGCACGTGTAAAATGTATTACGTTTTTTGTTACAGAGTCAAGAATTGGGCGTTAAAATTCGGCGTCGACTTGTGGGAATTCGGGCGACATTTCACGAAAATGAACCAGATACAGAACGTGAGTACCGTGATGTTTGTGTCCATTTTTGCTTTGAAAGTGGTGCTAGAGTGGAGGAACTGTGGGCCGGTCGGTCGGACGCGCCGCTACAAAAACGTTCTGCGAGTTCCCGCCTCACCCTAGCTTTATCCTGAGGGAGGGGTGACGCGACCCAGTTTCGGAATCGGGGAACGAGGACCATCCGATGGGATACTGCTGGATAGCACTCGCAACTCTCGAGTGCAATAGCGAGAGCTGAAACCCGCTAGTAGCCATTTCGAATTTATATATTTTAATTAACCACGCAACTTTGAAACGCATTATATAGTAAGTACTAATACTGCCTGTATTGTATGTATGCCGTAGCAATATATAACAGGCTTATGATATAAATTTATATTATTATTACGTAAGACGACTAAAAAATAGATAAATGTAATGTTGAAACTAAAGCATTGTTATACAATACGGTACCAGGTGTGTACCGAGTACAAACATTGAGTCCATTAGCTTGCTTACCCATTTATGGGCTTTATCTACGACATTTTAGGTCGAGTTATTTTGATATACCAGTAATGTGATCTGGTTTAAGCTACATTATATAAAGGCAGAATAATTTGTTATTTTTCCTATTACATTTCAATTACACTTTTTTAACATTACAATAGAGCCTTACATCGCCTATAAAATATAATTATAAAATGTCCATTAAAAAATATTGTAGTGTACAAAAATTATTCAAGTGATACTTATATTATAATTGAAAGTAACTCTGTCTGTCTGTTTATCTTCCTATCACGCTAAAATTACTGAACCGATTAGAAGGAAATTCGGTACAAAGGTAGTCTAAAGCCTGGGAAAGGACATAGGCTACTTTTTTTTCAATCAACACCCAAAAGGTTGCGCGAGGCGTTAAAACTTTATATAATTTTACACTTTCAAGGCTAAACCGCTGGTAAACCGTTTGGTACACAGATGGTCTAGAGACTGAGATAAAACATAGGCTACTTTTAAAATGAAAAAAAAATTTATAAGGGGGAAGGGGGGGGGTCAAGTTTGTATGAAAGTTCGCGCGGACGGAGTCGCGGGCAACAGCCAGTATCTAATATTTTCAAAAAGTGAGAGTAATTCTTACCTTAACTAACTAAGTATTCAGATTTCTGCCATAGGTACTTTCATAAACGTAATTAATAACTAGCTTTCATGTTTAGACTTTTCCGGCGTGTGACTCATTCGCCGTTGGTTTTTCCCATCGCATTATCTACCTTGTTCTATTTTCACGAAGATAGTGACCTAACTTTCTGTACAGCCTTGATAATAGAATAGAAGAGATAAATTAGGTTAAACTGTACATTCGCCGCGTCACGGCCACATCCGATATAGGCATCTATACCGCTACGAACAGAGGTTTATATCGACAGAATTAATATGATAATATCTTCATTAAATTAGCAACGCTTGTGGAAGCCCTCTAACTAGGTTTTTGTGAAACCTTTGAAGAAATACGTTTAAGGTCAAGTCATTTGTGTTTTACACACTTAAATTCGCTTGACACTTTTTGAGGTTTTCCTTCAAACGTAATAAGGATTCATGTACGGCATCTTACTTTTGATTTATTTAATCTGATTAAAACTTTAGAATCGAATCGAAAGAATAATTATGTCAATATATAAACAGGTAGAAATCAACAAATGTAATGAAACGTTAGTTACCCGATAGATGGTGAAAGAATGTAGAAAGTTAGATGTTGGACGAGTGTAGGAAATAGTTGTTAAAAGGATTGCGGTCGGTGATGCGATCAAACGCTCATCGGATCGCAAATGAGCATTCCTTTACTTAATGCAAACTTATTTTACTGTAAAATAGAAGTCCTAGTAATTATTGAGGCTATTGTAGTTTTTGCTCTTTTGTGGAATGTAGTAGATAGATGCCCGAATACTGAAACGCAACTTAAATTTAAGAACAACTTAATCCGGCCCGATTTCACAGTTCGCCATTCAATTCTTTCAGAATTACGAGACTTAAGGCGTGCTTAAATTTAATTTGCGTATGAGTATTTGGCAGAGAATCCCATTAAAGAGAGATTAGAATGGATTAAAAAAATAGTCTGAAATATATCAAATGTTTCATATATCATATTATTAAACGGAAATATAGTTTTATATCTTGACCATAGATAATTGTATAATACACCACAAGGAGGACTCCTCAGACATGTCAATAGTTCGACAGAAACCTCAAACTAACCCACTTAGATAACCGCAGTCCTAATGTAATTAAATTGACATAGCTACGAATATAGATAGAGTTAGATCATTCGAAACATTGATTTTGTCGATATCTTAATGTGAAATCGCATGTATACCCATAGGGTATGGTGTGCAGTAAGTTCTTGCAATAAAAGTAGATAGCGTCTTACATTGGTGACTGTTCTGTTTTTCATTTACTCTTTTGTTTATTCTACTTAAAATTTAAATAGGGAAATTTTGTGAGGATGTGTTAATGTTTGTTTCTCTTTCATGCAAAGACTACTGAATGGTACATTAGATCCTGCCTTAAGACAGTAGAACCGTGCGCTGATTGCCACACTAAAAGAATGTCACTAAGTATTTATTTTATAATAGATATCTCTTTGTTGCTTTATGAAAGTACGTTCGTTCCTCTAACAGACCATCATCAGTAAACATGCGGTCCACTATTTTCCATTTAATTAGTTTATATATGCAAGTCAACTTTTATATTGGGACCAACATTAGTGAGGGCAAACCTTTCAGGTAGAAGGTTCATTGTGCGTGATCAGCATGAACGCTGGCCGAAGTGGCAATGCCTGTAAAAGGAAACAGTGGACGTTTGCTCTTCGAACCGTGACAAAGCTATTCCCTTCCTTTTATTATTTCCCGCACCGTTTCACTTACGAGACCAATCGATTTGGTGTGATACGATACGAGTCAAGATACTTAACAACGGCGAAATTGACGTAACAAATGTTTTTATTTTGGACTAGAAGGCACACGGAATAAATTTAAGGTCTTCTATAGGCATAAGACAATAAGATGTCCATACAATATTTAATCACTTACGCTAAAACATCGAAACCATTGTTACTTACACAAATCTTGACATGAACACTGTGACCCTAAATATGAAATCGCATGAAATATCAACATGGAAGCAATTAAATTCAATAACCACTCTGCGACGTGCAGAAAGTATAAATTATCTTCGTAGTGAGCGAAAATACAGAATTCAATCAACGGCCCGTAAGGATGGTGTTGACATACAAAGCGGATTAAATTAACAGCCTTAATTGAATTTAGGTTCCTTGTTAGGCAATGTGTCCCCGGGGGTCCAGCGCGGTGCAACTCGACCGACGATTAAATATTCCATGAAATAATGACTCCGCTCTCTCGTCATTTTTCATTTTTAATCCTGGAATTGTTAATGTAATTACTTGGGTATTATGTAAGTGAAAACCGTCGTGTTTCGCCTGGTTGTGTAATTGTTTTGTAGTAACGAATAAAAATGCTATGCTATAATAAATCTTATAACATGATAAGTAAAAGCATCTACGGTTTCTATTACCCATGAAACATGTAGGAGCGAAGAAAATTAAAGTTAAATGTACCTAATAAGGAAAATGAAAAATATACCTCATTAGATTTGATAGCACAACAAAGGCGACATCGGGTACAATCCAAAATTCAATAACAGCGGTGCGCGGAGCGAGCGCCTCCGCCGAATAACAATAATTTGGCAGCGAGCATCCGCCAAATTCCGGACGTGTTCGTACCATTTTTAAATTTGACAGGTCTCGTCGCTATGCCGGCCCGATCGGCCCAATAACTCAACGCGCGATGAAACGCGAAATCATGAAAACCACGCAACGCGTGTCATTTTCGCAATTATTTATGACCCCACATAAAGTATCGCTTACTTAAACATACTCGTGTGTTTGTTTCATAATTCATGGCCATCGATTTCGACTTTATCATAATTCAAATGATAATTAATCGCTTTATAAATAAAACGTATTGTTAAGCTGATTTGCATTTTAGCACAATCGCTTGAATTCGATGCATACAAAGTGGCTAGATGCATTATTTGCTGTATACGCACCTATAAATATAGACGTAGAACTAACTCTACAATTATAAAGCAACATGTAATTTATATCGTCAACCCCAACGTGTCCTTTCTGTTTTTATTTTCATAATAAAAATAATTAGTTAAAGGTTGAATAACTTTTTATTTTCATTTCAATTAAACTTCTTATGATATCTGAATACTAGTACTACTACTCTTACCTCATTTATATAAAAAAAAGAATGTATCTACAAATATAAATATTTTGTGCAGAAATATCATGAATACAACGTGGAGGTGGTGCGGAAAGACGGCCTCCTCCTGGTGCGCGACCTCGCCGCTGAAGTTAAGAATCATATGGACTTCAAGATCAATGCCGTTATGGTAAGTTAACAAAAATAATTTTAATACTATTTTTACTACCCTCTAACTTTTGACAAATAGTCTCTAAGCCCGCAAAGCATCAGCGAATCATCATTGAGCTAGTTTTCTTGCGTTCTGCATTTTTCAAACAAAACCGAAAATTAAGACCTTTTAAAGATGATAGATGCTTTTAGTCTAATATCAATAAGTTTAAACGATAGTAAATTCATACGGTTTTTCATGCCTCACGTCACAGTAACAAAAGCCATGTCACCTGTTAAGCATATAACACGTAATAACTGCTACCAGCCGTTTATTACAAGAGATAATTATTAATTATACGTTGTGCAAATATTTTGTACTTCGGCTGAAAACTAAGCAAACATTTTATCATCGAAGCAAAACGCATTCCTCATGCTGCGCGTTTGCTCGAAAAAATCACTCGCAAGGAGCCTTTGTTTTAAAGAAAGAAACAAATCGTTTTGCTCAAAAGAAAAACAGCTACACTCTCAGAGAATTGTTATCCGCAACAATACAATGATGCTTTTAGTACAGTGTCCTACCTCTCGGATGGAGAAATATATCATCGCAGTATAATCCGATCTACGGATTGTACGAGTGCATCCTTTTGTAGCGGAATTCGGAGCGTTTTAAGTGCACTCTCCGACAACCTTTACACAGTATTCTTTACATTCTAAATGAAATGCCTGTTACAGTCACTTATAATAACCAACTTAAGTAATTTTTTTTATTAATCACCGATAATTATACGTCATAAAATGCAATTCTATATCAAGTTGGCTTAATATAGCTTAAAATTATGAATCCCAGCACGTTGTACAGCCGTAGCACGTAGCACGGTCGTAGCTGCTCCTCCTACGACATTTGATTTTACCATTGACGGCGTAGTAAAATTAAATCTATAGTTAATTTTAACTTTCACACGTCAATTCATATTTAATATCATTTCTTATATACTAATTATATACTTTTTATAGACAGTTAATAAATTGTCTACAATTCTATTTATTAATGTCTTTATTAAAAAATGGATCTATGATCAATATGCCGTTACGCATTATAATAAAATACCCATTTTCCTCATATTTTCCTTTACGAAGGTCAAAGAATGGGAGATACGTCAAAACAAACACCATGAAGTAAACACATCGAATTTTATATCGATGTGAATAGAATGTTATTGTTTGTATTGATGTTTTTATTTGGTAATGTTTCTATAAGGTAATAACAAGTTCATTACACTAATTGCCTGCTTTAATAATTTTTAAATATAAAAAGATACGAAAGTACGAGAAAAAGTTAGAACTAAACAAAAAGCTAAGGTCAAAAGTATAAGAAATTCCACGAAGAGAATTTTCGACATTAACATATTCTGCCATGGCCGATCGTCGTGTCTCCTTATTGGAATTCTTCCGAATCTCAAATTACTCTCTAATCCGTTACCGAACTATCACTATAAGGCAAACTTTATAATTATCTTTAGCCGTTAACTGGGAATCTTTTAATTATATTTCAATTCAATTGTACGTAAACATGACAATTATATACTCTTTTATTTATTAAATTTAATAGCATTAAATGTTAATTTTCTTCCTTTCTCAAAAGTTTAATGAATTCCTTTAACCTACAAGTAAAATAATAGTAAAACTTAACAGTAAATTCGCAGCCGTTCGATAGGTTTTTAGATTAAGTTACTGGATTTTCAATCACTATTAATAATAGTAGTCGTTTAAAGTGAAAAATATAGTTATGATGATTTTATGACCCGACATTGAAAAGGTTTAATAGCGAATTTATAGATCATTGCAACTCTGCCCCTATACTTGCAACTGTTAGACTTGTGTAATTTGTTTGACACAGCTGCTACAATGTCTTTATACATAAAGGGCACACATAAGAAGCTTACCTTATAAATTAAAATAAAATCTTCAGTACAATTTTAAAAATCTTATGTCTTTCGCAACGTTTAACACTTTTTACAAATAAACACATAAGCAAGGTATCAGTTCTGCTGTAAATTTTTAAAGTCTAATATTAGTCGGTAATAGAAATTGATAAAACAGTAAATGCACTAAAATCTTATTCCGTCTACACGTTTCGTTAGAATATCGAAGCTTTTCAGGCTCTGCATCAATCCCGAACGGTATTTTTTTTTTACTTTTTAATAACTATAACTAATAAATATTTAGTATAATTAATTTTATGTCACTATAGTTCTTATGTTGTACGAGTATATCAGACAACTGCGGGTCACCCTTTGAATGGCATTCCAATAATTTCTTACTTCTTCAGACCGTTTTTCAATGAAAGTTCTTTTTGCCGATTCTAAGCCCTCGATGTAATGAAGGCCTCCAGGATTCAATTAACCGAAGAGATTGGAATGTCCCTGATACACAATTTCATCAACGTACTTCAATTCTACTTTTTCACTTTGTTGTTATACTATAATAGATACAATACCTCCTATAGAATACGGCTAAGAATTCTTCAATGTATATCTTATAGGTTTGATTAAAATATTAATAATAAGAAGTATAATATATTTAATATATCTATACTAATATTAAAGAGAAGTAAAGTTTGTGTGTTTGTTAAATTGTAAGGGGTAATTTCGGGATCTACTGAACCGATTTTAAAAATTCTTTCACCAATAGAACATTATTGCTGAGTGTAATAAAAAACTATATATAAAAAACTGAAAAGGAAAATTAACATTATGTTATGTTGTATGTGCCAACAAAGTGGGCACGGGTCAGCTAGTAATTAATATAAGATTAAACGTTTAAAAACTACTAAAATATGATCAGAAAATATTTTTCATACTTCTTTCTATAATATATATACATAATTTTATAATGTTATTTATAATATTTTATAATATTAATAATGTATTCAGTAACAAATAACTATTATAATTACTGGAGTTTACACCACGTTTATATAGGAAGGTAGTAGTTAGAAATTGTTCACGAGAGGTATGCATATTTCCCCTTATACTCCGACATGCTTGACTCAAGAATGCGACTAAGCTTCAATACTTAGCTTTAACGTAGTGTTTTTGAAAATATCATACTGCAAACTATTTCTATTTCTAAACAATAGAATATTTTAAATATAATCTTTTACGTCCCTTTTAACTTTCTCAAAATGTTTATAAAAATGTTGTAATATACGTCTAGTTAAAAAAGAATTTGGTGGGAGTTATAAAAAAGGTTTTTTAGGTGGTAGAGCCTTGTCTTTAGGCTGAATTGGGCCGACTCGCGCGGGGTGGTACCACTATCCCACATTGATGTCATAGATTACGCTTCGTTTAGTAAAGAATCGGAGTCGGTCGGCAACGTAGTCATGACGCGCTTTGCGACTTTACAAAGGCGGAAGTGGTCGCTTACCATCAGGCGAACCTCCCGCTCCGCTGCCCACCAATATAAAGAAAACAATAAGCCTAGTATGAGATTGTCTTAGAACTTCCGAATCGATGGTCATTGCAACCTACTTGTCAAAAGTAGGTTGCAATGACCATCGATTCGGAAATCTTAAAAGAAATCATCGTTTAACAGTAACAAAATTAGAAAACTTTAATTAGACTTTATAATAACCTAATTAATAAATAGTTTGTTTAAGAAACACTTCAAACTGCGCCTAACTACTTTTTCTCAGCGCCGTCTTTAAGTTTCAGCTATGAAAAATAAAATTACGCGAGTATTACAGCGTGGTTGAAATTCATTTCTGAATGATTAAACGAAAATGGAATTTTTGTTAAATAACAAAGCTACTAGAAGCGAATGAGCAATAAATCATAACATTATAAAGGCTACCTTTAATGTAAACAGGATGGAACCGACCTATCACCTCGGCCCGCTTTCGAACAATGCTTCGTTCAACGAGACAAAAATGTCATCGTTTGACAAATTAAATTTGATATTTATTGAAAACTTCAATTAAAATTTTGCACAAATTATTAGTTGGTTATATTTTACACGAAACATGGATGAATACACATTTAAAAATATTACTATATACTACTATATTATATAATACTGTAGGTATTTTATACTTATTTATATGTAAAATAATATTTCAATTAATTTATATTTTCCACAAAGTATTGGGGATAATCCATTTTTGTCTATCCTTCAAAGTTTTTTGATATATATAAATAATCTCCAATGCTTGTTATAATACATAACACAGAAAATATGAGCAATCGTTTTCATTAAATACATAATAAAAATGTTAAACCATTATACACGAAACTCATGATCATCATTACAAAATGTTGTTTTAATTCACAAAAATTGTTAAGCTGCAAAGCTTTAAATTTTAAGAAATCTTTTCATAAAGGAATAGACGTCATAACTTCACGGTTTTACTCAGAAATAATTTTTAATGAGAAAGGTTTCAGTGTTGCTCTTATTACAACTGTTGTATTAATATTTGCCTTTAATTAAAGTTTGAGTAGCATGGCAACATTTTTATGCTAGTAAAATACAGAGTAAATGAAATATTTTGTTATAAAAAATATATTCATGTTATCTGATTCCTAATTGAATCTTATTATTTGCCCTATTCAATAATGTGTAGCCTAATTATTAACAATTAAAACAACAATTTAAAGAATACACGATTTTAATTATTAATATTAATTTCAAAACGGTCTTCTTATTATTCCATGCAGTTATAACTAAAGAGTAGCCAAATCAAGAGCAGAATATATTCCATTAGAGCATAAATTTAACGGCGGAGCTGTTCTTTGACATCAAACTAGTACAAGAACAAGAACAAACTACCCCGACGTATGGCACAATATACGTCGTATAGCACTTACAAGGCACCGCCGAATTCCCGGCCGCAGGGCGCGGGGTTGCACTCAACGACAAATGTTGCCATCAGCAAATTGCAAAACACCAGCTGACGTCGAGAAGTGATACTTCACTATTGAAAAGAATGAAAAATCGTTATTGCCACACCTAAAAATGATAACAAAAAGCAAAAAGTTTAGCTACCCGATGTTCAATCATAGCAACGCTGATTTTCAATCTGACCCCGACTCGGCTTTAATATTATCTATTTTTTATGCTATTAGTGTTCCACAATTTCAGTTATACCGAACCACATTGAATACAACTGGATTTCACAAATTGTTAGTTCAATTTTATTTTTGAACATGAATGGCGCTAAATTTTCTTTGTATTGACTCACATCCGGCGCTGCATTCTAAGAGATATTTTCATAATAAAACTAAAGATGCAACTGCTTAGAACTATCAGACTAATAACAAACACATTTGCAGTAAATATATAAAAAAACAATATATAATAAAAAATATAGTAAAATCTAATAACATTATACAGACATTATTAAACGATCAATTTGAGCTCATATATACGTTCGCCACAATCGCGCGAAGTGTTGTGAGATCGAGCGTGCGGACAGCTTACAGTACTCGATGTGAAACCACTCAAATTCCAGTGTAAATATAGGAAGGATCAAGTAATATCTGTCGGGGTGTAAAGGCGGTTATTAAATACCGTGGGAGTGCAGCGTGACCCACATCCACTGCACCACCCGACTTGTATAAGTGGACTGTATTGATTCGCAGTCTTGAGACGATGCCTCCGTCCCTCTTCCTCTCGCGCTCCGAAGCACTCCCGCAGGCTACTTACTCAATATTCTGAACCGCTCGGGACGTTTGCAGTAATAGAGTACGCGTTCTATTAAACGTACTTAATATGAGTATTGTGACTCGTCATTTTGTTGTTTGTTTTTTTCTCAAGGTTCCGTTGCGTCTCAACTGTAACATTTAAACTCATTTATTAAAAAATATAGTTCTTCGTAATTCAATTACTTTGGAATACATTTAGGTTAAACTTCACAATATACGTAAATATAAGAATTAGAAATATGTTATTCATATGAAGATAATATTATTAAACAACGCGATTGATTTTTTTCTTAACTAATTTAATGCTCACTAAGAGGTATATCTGAAAGAGCGTATCTGAGATCACAAAAATAAATTATTTCATATGTAAGTAGAATCATAAAAATTAAATTAAAATTTGTTAAACTATTTTTAGCTTTACTTTTTTAACGCAAGCGGCGAGCGATAGTACAACTATGCGTTTTTAATTTAACTTGTGTCTAACATCAAAGGCGTATTTTATATAAAAATGTAAGATATTACAGGGCAAAGAGCCAAGCCGTAATTATTGTGCGGAGCAAACTTGCTGAAAAATACTTTAATGTGTCCGTACTCTTTATAAAACCCGACGATTATAGGAGAGTCATTGTCTGATTAGTCTTACAAATGCTAAAACCTTTACTTATGACGATACAATCAAGTAACGCAGAAAACAGTAACACGAATAAAAATGGTAACTCGTTTAAATTCAATTTGCAGAAACTTATACTATCGCGATTTGCAAGTAGGTAGTTCTCTAATTGCTTAACTTTAAATAATTCAGATATACAGATTTAGCAAGAGACGTATTTTAATGTAGTTTACAGCACTTTCAGTAACTTTACTTAATAAATCGCCTGTTCTTGAACGTGGATCGTATCCCAGACAAGATCTGGATAAAATACAGCTGAGTCATCATTATCTATTTACTACTGAAATGTAAATATGAACTCTGACATTTTTTACTGTAAATTTAAGTATTTTGAACTATTGACTGTGGCTATCCGAATCATGACAGTATGCGATAAATCTTTATAATAAAAAGAGTATTGCAAATCAGTATGAAACAAAATAAAGGCTTCATCGATAGGCGTTATTTTTTTACGGATATCAAAAATTATTCTATAATCACCACATTAACTTATTACTTCAAGTTTTACCTAAAACATACATATGATGATTTCAAATAAGACTTTTAAAAAGAAAACAGCAAACTTAACTAGAATAAATAGAATCTAAATATTTTTAATCTCGGCATGAGACGGCCAGCCACGGTCAAAGACCGTTTCTAGCGCATCGACCTCTGCAAGATATCATATCATACGCTGTCTACAATAGACAGACTGAAGCATCTACGGGTCCAAATTATATCTTTCAATAATATCATTATATTTCTTTATCTATCAAAGAATTATTCGTTTCTGATTCTCCTTCTTAAACTTAACTGAAGTTGTATGCCCCTATGAACCGTAGGATTATTTATCTG